>VDFB02280389.1:0-65786 GCA_007258455.2 Sequoia sempervirens | reverse complement strand
GGTCAAAAAGTTAGATTTTCTAGTGTTTCAAAGCTTCAATCAGTCATCTTCAGTTTCTCAAGTGCACATAGTCCTTCCTATATCTTTTATGTGTTGTTTCATTTTCTTTTCTAGGTCCTTTAGTGAAGCTTTGCATCGACTTAGTTTTTTTTCATTTCACCTTTGAACCAAAGATTTTTGGGGTGTATGGCTCTTACACTTCTAGGGTTTTGCACCTAAAAGGAGAGAGGTACAAAAAACCTTAATGGCTCACTCAAGAATAAGCCCTTGATATTCCAATGCAAATGAGATTGAAATTTGTAAAAAGGGATGTCCTAGATACTAAAAATTGGGGTGATCCCACAATAGTAGTTTATAATTTTTGGTCCAACTAGACACTGAAATAATTTTTTAAACTAAATCTTCACTTCCAAGCACCTATAGCAGCTAAACCATGAGGAATTTCAATATGATACAAACTAGAGTTTTGTGAAATTTTTTCTATAGATTCTAAATATATTTTTTTCAAAATTTTTGGAATCAGTTTGCACTTCCTTTTCCATCTCCCTCAAAAACTAGTTTTTTTCAGAAAATAACATTTTTAAAAAGTGACGCTCACCGTATAACGCATAATTTTTTTTCCATAAAGGATAAAATTCTAATTCTTTCAAATTTAATTTTGTAACTCTGATATCTAGTGCTTCCACCTAGTTAGATAGTTTTTTATTGAATATTTTTTCTTTAATCAAGTTTCGAAGTCAAACCAATTATAATTCAGACATAGTGCGACCGTATAACGCATAATTTTTTTTTGCATGCATTGAAATTCAATTATTTTTTTTGTTCGATCAAGGACTTCAATATCTGGTGCATTCATATTTTTCAATTTTTTTTTGATAATCTACTATTTTTCCACATGTGCAAAATAGAGAGCTTGATTTTCGGTGAAAAACCTATGTTTAATAAAACTAAAAAAAAACATAATAAAACCAAAACATATTAAAATTATAGTCATTGGATAACTCGTTCTAAGGACTATTTAATTTGAATTGGGTTTGTGAAGTCTCCTCCATTTTCATCCTCTATCCGAGCTTCGAAACACAAAAATTTAGACTTTTTTGATGCCAGAGGATGTAAAGGTGGGATTTAGGGGGTTCAAGCAAACTAGGGTTCATTTGAACCCCCTCGCACAAAGTGTTTATATTTGGTTTTTTGGTAGGAATGGGGCCCACCTTGCATTTAATTGGTTCACATAAACCAGGGTTCATTCTAACCCTTTTTTCGTTCGCTTGAACCAAAGGGTTCATTTGAACCCCCAAAACCAAATTTTTTTCTATGGGGTCATTTTTTGCCACTTGTTCTTCCTCATTCAAATTGTAAACCATTTTTGTGGGTTTACCCATTGATAAAAGAAATTAACTACTAATGAAAAACTTATGAATTGCAAGATGTTTGAAAACATGCTGTGATATGCAAAAAGACCTAAAAATACAAAAAAATATAATAGAAACTTATAAGATTGTAAGTGTGCACCTAGAAATTGGAAAATGATGGAATGGAGCTCTGGAATCCTAGAGAATTCACCATTGAAGCCAACTGGGACTAATACACCTAGCTAGGTGACATAGTCCTATTTCGGGAAGATTTTGCCATAATAGGTTTCAGACAACTGGGTACTTAGAACTACAAAATATTTGTTTAGGCTTGGCAGTGGGAATCATACACCACTAATGGTGTATCAGTCCACTTCCATATTTTGGGAATATCAAACGTGGAATCTGTAGCTCTCGGTTTGTACTTCTGCTCCTGATAGGTTTCTGAATCTAAAACTATAGAATTCAAGTTGTAGGTGTTCTCCAAGATTCTTTTAGGGTTTTGAGAACTTTGAATGACTTTGAATTTTTTTTGACAACTTTTCCAACCTTTCTCTTTGAAAAATCTACAACCTAGACCTACAAAACACATGCAAAGAGGGGGAAAATTGTTGAATGTTAGAGAATAGGGGTTTGCCTTGGTCAAACCCCAGTTTGTTAATTAAACTGTTGAAAATAAAATGAAATTAAATATGGAAAGAGAATAATGAATGAAAAACATGCAATGCTACAACTTACCAAACCCTTGAAGTAGAAATCTGAAGACATACAAATAAAACTCCAATGGATCTAGACTTGAGGATGCTTGAAATGCTTAGAATGCTTGAGTGATAGATTGACAATTGCTTGAATGATTAGGAAAATTGAGGAGGAAATAAGAGGAAAACCCTATATTTATACATAAATATGCAATGTTTCCCAAAAATACATCATAGGCTGACCTTAGATCTTAGAAAATAATAACTTGCCAAAATTTTGAATTTATTTTGATTTTTGATCCAAAGGGGACTCATTCACCCCTAGTGGAAAATGGGTCCCACTTAGGCATTTTAAATGCGTGTCAGAAATTAGATGTATTAAATGATGTTTATCAGGATTATTTTCAAAAACACACTTAACTAAGGGGTATGTGTAGGATCATGATGGACCAAAAAAGTGGCGATATGATGGGTATGTGTAGGGTATATCGCTAATGACTTCTTTTTTACCCAAAATTGATGAGATGAAAAGGGTTTTTAAAGGAGATTCTCAGCTTTCCACCAATATAAATTATCCTTTACTTTGAATTTAATAAATTATTATTATTTATTTTCTATTTGAATTATGACTAAATTCCTAATTGATAGGCTGATTGAAAAACATCTATAACTTTCAAACAGTATCACATTTTTTGAATCCAAAACATTTGTCACATTGTCTGCTTTGCATACTATATTATTAAAAAAATATTTGAATTTCATGAAGTTATGACCAAGTTAAGGTGGTCAGACATATGAGTTTTTATATTTTTTAAAAGTTGTGATAAAAAAATTCATAATTAATTATTTACTTGGAATTTTTTTACAAAAAGCTATGAATCACATTGGGACATGAGTCCTCTACTTATATATGAAATATTATAAAAAAATATTATCATTTTATTGTGGTTAGGGTGGTTAGACAAACACCTAGTTCTTATTTTTTCCCTAAATTTTAAGTACAACTACATTAAAATTTCAAATTTTCACCAAATAATTTTTTTTTTATAAATAAACCTAGTAGTTTAAAAACTACATTCAATTTTCTACAAATTCTATTCTTACATATTTTTGAAATAATATAGATAACTTATTCAAATTTTTATTTTAATTTGCCGAACTTTGATTTTTCTTAATTTTTTGCCACTTAAGGGCTTTTTTTTTCCATGATGATCCTGCACATACCCTAAGGCTTGTAAGTGTAAAATGGGGCCAATTAAAGTGTAAGAAGGGGTCAAATTATTGATGAAAAGCCTAGAAAAGTGTGAAAGTTTGTTACAACACCTTACAACACTGTGAAATAAGGCTTGGTAAGTGATAAAAAGAGGTTATTTAGGTGAAATATATTAATAAGTTCCTAGAAAAGTGTGAAAGTGTGTTACAACACTTCACAAAACTTTTGCAAGGCATCATAAAATTCTCATTAATTCAAGAAGTTTCAAGACCTAATGTGAATGTGTTGACCACATTACAACATTAAATCAAGGAAAAACTAGAACAACATCCACAAGAAGGACTCAAATGAGCATGAAAATGTCCAAAGATAAATTTTCCTACACTACAACCTTGCATCATACTTTTCATTGCATTTTTCTTTCAAAGTTCTTACTTGGTGGTGAACCCCTTATTAGTTTACAATCAGCCCCTAGGACAACCCTATTGCAAGATCTCTTTCTCCTTTGCATTGAGATCTCTAAGGTTACCCTTTTAATGAAATTGGAGAGTGGGTGTGCTCTGTGTCTTAAAACCATATGATAGCATCGTACCACTTTTTCATTATTTCATTTTGGTGAACCTGCATTTAGAACATTATAATTCTGATTTGGGGTGCATCATCATCCTAGATTTGGTTTGCATTAATATTGCATTAGACTTTGCATTAGTTAATTGGAATTCTAGGGTTTCTAATTTTGCATTAGTGAAAGATCATATAGCCTTCATTTTTGTATCTCATTTCACTAAAAATCAAATAAAATCTACATTTCCACTTAGAATACAAATCATACAACATAAAAAAGCATAAAAATTAATTGAATTTTTTTGGTTTTTTTTGAAAAAACCCCCACTAGGACTCATTCACCACCTTGGGAAAATTAGTCCCAATGCATATTTTGCACTGCATTTTATAGAATTAAATTCCCTATTTTTAAGATTATGTTTGTTGTTAAGACCTTTATGTTTCAGTTTGCTTACTTTTTGTTACATTAAAAACATTAAAAGTAGCATAATTTACATTCATTGCAATTATGGATAGAATTAGATTCTTGAATTTTTCATATTCAACATTAGTTCATAGTTCAATTAGATCATACTACATTTTCAATATAGTAGAAATCAAAACCAAAAAAATAGATTAAACACTTAAGCCACTTGGAAAAAGTATAGTTATTTTACTATGCCAAATCTCTTTTTCCAAGTTAACCTAAATCTGAAGCCTTTTAGTAGTGATGACTTTGACTTGTTAAATAAAGCCCTTGAGCATTTCATATCACTAAGTTCATCCACTCAGGCTTGTTATGATAGACAGAAACCAATAGACGTTAATGTGATTCAACCTCAACTTATCCTTTACCCACCTACACAAACCTCAAACTCAAAACAAACCTGTTTACACCCTTGAACCACCTAAGAACAATGTTTTACAGCAATCAATTCATAATACCACTGCTCATACATATAACACTAGAAATAATCTACAACGAAAACAAACAACCTCAACATATTTACCTTTACCTAACTCCATTTTTCCTAGTGCCCCTCATTTTCCTTTGAATAGTGGAAAGGAGTATGATCTTGTTGAACAACTTAAGAATAATCCCGTGAAATTATCCCTATGGGATTTGATTCAAAACTCTCCTAATTATCACACTATGCTTCAAAAAGCCTTACAACAAGTTGTGATCCCTCCTAATACAAATGTAAATGATGTGGTAACTCTAATACAAGGAATGAATACAGTTAATGTCGACATTAACTTTCATCAACATGATCTCCCTCCCTTGGAGATGAGAAAGAGACATGATTCCTTCATGGTAATAGCCAAATTCAATAGAACAGGAATAAAAAAAACCATTGTTGATAATGGCTCAACCCTTAATTTGTGCAATGTGAAGCTTTTAGATAGAGTGGGCATAGATAAATAAAAAATGGAACTTGACTCCTTATCAATTTGAGGATTTAACAATGTAGGAAAGAAACCACTCGGTGTGATTACTTTACCTATTACAATTGAAAAGGCTACCTTACAAACTCCTATTCAAGTTATGCCTCATGACCTTTCATACAATCTTATTTTAGAAAGACCATATATTCATGAGATGCATGCGGTGCCTTCGACCCTTCATCATATCATGAAATATGTCTATAACAACAAGGTATACCAAGTTGAAATAGAACCCAAGCCTAAAATTTTCTTACAAGTTGAAAAAGGAATGACAAGTCCCATAAGCACATTAATTCCAAAACCAAACATAGAACATATGAAGGAGGAAAAACAAGAGATTGAAAAAGTGTCAAAATTATTGGATGATGATTGGGGTTCTTTAGAATTCACACCCTCATTTATGGGAGAGTACATAATCACAAATAAAGAAGATGAAAATAAAAAACAACCAATCGTAATGTGAACAAAAAATTTAGAAGAACAATCACAAGAATCTACCTCATCCATCCTAGAAAAAGACACAAGTTATACAACAAACTTTGATGAGATATATTATCAACAACCACCAAACCCGAAAGAAATGGAAAGAATTTATTGAAAAGACTGAGTTCATGAAGCAACTTGGTTATAGTGGAGAAGGATGTGGTAAGAAAGAGCAAGGTATTCATCTTTCTATAGAACCAAATATGCAAGAGACAAAAAGTGGTTTGGCATATTTCCCTTATAAGATTACAGAATCAACAAAAAGACCCTCATTAAACATCAACACCATCATTTGTAATCCTAAAAAAATTCTCACCTTGAAGCATCTAGAATTGATTGATACAAATTGTGAAGAACCATTGGAGTTTTTCAAAGATGATAAAGCTTTGAAAACAATGCTAGGATTTTATGAAAAACCATTCACTCATGCTAATAAGAAATAGGTTACATGTGCTATGATTAGTACCAAGAAAAAAGATGGAGAAGAAGAAAGTAGTGGAGTTGACATGAACAAAGAAAAATACAACCCTGAATTTCCAAAACAAAATACACTTCCTTTAGGAGATACAATGGACATATAGATGGATATTAACAATGAAGAATAGGTGATTAAAAAAGGAAAGTGCCTCAATGATGAAGAATAAGAAGACCATGCAACTTTACTTCATGAATTTCCCAAAATTTTCACTTGGACTTATTCAGATATGTCTAGAATTGATCCTAAGATTGTAATGTATAATATAGTCCTCACTGAAACTGCACAGCCTGTTAGAAAAAAGATTTGAGAAATGAACCCTAAGATAGCCTTACTAGTTAAGGCCAAGATTGAAAGGCTCCTTGAAGTTTTGTTTTATCAGACCTATAGATTATTCTCCTTGAACTCAAATATTGTCGTAGTCACAAAATTGGAAAAATGTATTAGGATGTGTACGAACTTTCATGATTTAAATAAAGCATCTTTAAAAGATTACTTTCACCTTCCTAATATTGACATGATAGTAGACTTGACTGTGGGACATGCTTTGTTGTCATTCATGGATGGACTTTTTGGGTACAATCAAATCTTTATCAATCGTCAAGACCAATATAAAATCACATTTATGACAACTTGGGGAAAATTTTGTTGGGTAATGATGCCTTTTGGATTGAAGAATGCAGGTGCAACATATCAACGAGCGATGACATTGATATTTCACGAATACATACATACGATTTTGGAATATTATGTTGATGACATCCTCACCAAATATTTAACAAGACAAGACAATGTGAATATTCTCTAGAAAATCTTTGAGTGAATGCGAAAATACAACATGAGATTGAATAATAAAAAATGTATCTTTGGTGTAGATAGTGGAAAAATTCTAGGGTTTATCATATCTCATAAAGGCATTGAGGTGGACACAAAGAAAATTGATGCTATAGTCAACATGCCACCTCCTAGAAACATCTCTCAATTGCGTACCTTACATGGAAGAATTCAAGCTATCCATCATTTTATGGCGTCTTTAGCAGATCGAACATTACCATTTACACATCTCCTTAAGAAAGAAGTTCAATTTAACTAGAATGTAGATTGTAAAAAGGATTTTGAGAGTTTGAAAGACTATCTTGCTACTCCTTCTATTTTACAACCTACTATGCAAAATAACCCATTCATCCTATATACAACAGCATCAACCCATGCTCTAGCAACATTGTTGGCTCAACAAGATGAAAATGGTAAGGAACATCCTGTTTATTACATTAGTCAAACCTTGATAGATTACGATAAATGATACACAATGATAGAGAAACAATATTTTGATCTTGTATTCACTACTATTAAGTTGTGACATTACTTATTAAATGTTGAGATACATTTGATAACAATATTTGATCCTTTAAAACATCTTTTTGCTAAAACATATTTATTAGGATGACTAGCTAAATGGGTTATGTTGTTGATTGAGTTTGACCTTAAGCTTGTTTCACAAAAATAAATCAAGGGGAAAGCCTTGGATGACTAGTTAGCTGACGCTCCTTCCCCCCTAGCATTACCTAATCAAGAAACATTTCTTGATGAGAGAGTATTGACTATTCAAGAGCATGAAAAGGAATGGGAATTGTATTTTGATCGATCTAATTGTAGAACAGGCTCTAGAATGGGAGTTATAATATCTTTTCCTAGAGGAAAACCTATTCTCTTATCATATGAATTAACTTTCCCATGCTAAAACAACACCACCAAATGTGAAGAGTTAATCATTGAATTACGCACCGCTTTAACTTTAGGAGCTTGACACATCAAAATATTTGGTGATTCACAATTTATCATTAAAAAAATAAATGGTACATATCAAGCAAAGCATGAAAAACTATTGAAATACAAAGATATTACAATGACCCTATTAGAAAATTTTGATTTGTTTACCATTGATAACATCCCACAGACAAATAATAGACATGCAGATGCAATGGCGAGGGCAACTTCCCTAATATCCCCTCATGATCCCTCAAAATATTTCACATTTTTCATCCACAAAATTATGAAACCTTCGATCAAGTATAAACAAAATTAGATATTAGCAATCACTACAGAAAACACTAGTGAATGGTATGTGACAATATTTGACTATCGAAAAACTGGTACATTTCCTAAATCCACAACTAGGAATACTTGATGACACCTTCAGAGACTTGCATCCAAGTATATAATTCTTGCTAATGTATTGTATCAAAGGTCCTTTGATGGTATCTTTCTTAGGTTCCTTAGACAATCTAAAATCCCAATAGCACTTGAGGAAGCTCATTCAAGTGCTTGTGGAGGACATTTTGGAGGAAGATTGCTAGTGCAAAAGCTAATTTGTATAGGCTATTACTAGAGAAACATGCAACAAGATGGTTTTGCATATGTTAAGAAACATCACAAATGTCAAGAACACACCAAACTAATTCAAACTCCTGCCTCTGAGCTTCAGACACAAGTCCCTATTTGGCCTTTCTTGATGTGGGCCCTAGACATCATTAGAAAAATTTCACCCCCTTCCTCTTTTGGGCATACATTCATAATCACTACAATAGATTATTTCATGAAGTGGGTGGAAGCGATACCCCTTCATTTGACAACTACCAATGTAATATGTCATTTCATATTGGAACACATTATTGCTCATTTCAAACTCCATTCCAACTTAGTTTCGAACAATGAGACACCATTTAAGAATAAGGATATGAATAAATTATTAGAAATGTTTAACATATAGCATTGATTTTCAACACCTTATTTATACCCACAATATAATGGTCAAGTTGAATCAACTAATAGAACCCTGGAGCAAATCCTAAAGAAAATAGTAAGAAAAAATAATAAGCATTGGCATACATAGCTAATATATGCATTACGGGCCTATCAAACGAATGTTAAATCATCAACTGGACAAACCCCTTATAACCTTGTCTATGGAACCGAGGCAATAATTCCCTTGGAGTTAGAGATCCCTTCATTAAGAATCACTCTTCAAGAGGTTATCCATGACAATACATAGAAAGAGTAACAAAACTTGCATTAGCTTGAAATGCTTGACGGATAGCGCATCAACACTCTTGAGCACCTTCAAGGTTATTCTAAAAGAATGCAGCGTACTTACAATGATAACATAATACCCCATTCCTTTAATAAAGGAAATTTGGTGCTATGTGAGAATCAACGTAATGTCAATGCTGACATGATGAAAAAAGGAAAGTTCAACCCTAATTGGTTAGGCCCTTACATAATCAATGGAAACCTTGGATCTAGGGCTTATATGGTACACCTCTTAAAGAACCTATAAATGTCACACATCTATGTCGGTACTATGTCTAAATGATCTTGAATAGTGAGAATGATAAGTAGTGGTGTTAGAGTTAGTAGATGACAGTCTATGTGCTCTTGCATTGCTTTGTTCTTGACAAAAAATTATTTGTGTGTCTTGAATACTAAATTAATTATTTAAATTAACTTTTATATGATTCCTTTAGGTTTTATGCTATTCAAGATAATCATGTGTGTTATGTTACATTAGATCCTTATATGCATTTAATGTTCTTTAATTTGATCATAGATGCATTTAATTTAGCATAACATAATTAATCACAATGTTACATCTAAGAGAAACTAGAATAAGTTTTAATTAGACCATATAAAACATGTTAAATCATGGAAACATTCATAAAATAGTCTTACAAAGATTATTTAATCAATCACACTACCATATTTAACATTAACCACATAAATATCAAAGCATCAAATGATCATATATATATATATGAAAGTTTTGTGTACATGTCATCAATATATACAATGCTAATGAAGTCTATGACTGCAAAATCCCCCAGGATCTAGTGCTCACATTTGGCTAGAGGCAGTCCATCAGGAGATGATGGTATGTGATCGTTATCGTGAGCCACTGAGTGCATTAAGAGAAAACTGTAAACCTTGCACCTGTCCAAGGGCCTCTCGACACTCCCCTGCTATCTGATCTCTCTTCACCTATAGTCTAGGTACCTCTAACTATAGTCTCTCAAACTTTGCTATGGTTTGAGAGGGTTGTGCATCTTGGGCAGCCTCGACTTGGTGTACATGACTCTTAAGACTCTCATATGCTACCTACACAGTCTAACATATGACCCTAACAACTCTGGATCCCACTCCACGATGGGTGGAGGCACATAGTATGTATCAGTGGCCTCCTCAGACTAATGGGGGCACTATCTTCTAAGCAGCTGCCTGGCGATAGAGATGATAGAGGTCTCTCACAACTGGACTGCAAGATAGAAACCATAAATATAATCAATACACATCATGATATATATATGGACATAAAATTAAAACATAAAGCATAAACATAAAGCATGGCAGTACATAAAATATCATCACCTAGCTCTCTAGAAGGCTATGTGAAGACAACCTTGTCATGTGCAGGGGGCATGAAGGATGTGCTAGCCACTCCATGGCTATAAGTGTCGGTGTCTACTGCAGCTGTTG
Source organism: Sequoia sempervirens (assembly GCA_007258455.2). Taxonomy (NCBI): domain Eukaryota; kingdom Viridiplantae; phylum Streptophyta; class Pinopsida; order Cupressales; family Cupressaceae; genus Sequoia; species Sequoia sempervirens. The sequence continues at coordinate 55,046 of VDFB02280389.1, read as the reverse complement.
ATTGTGATCTAGTAACATGAATGGGAGATGGATCGCTCCACTCATGGCCCATTGGATCCTCATCTATTGTCTCACCACCCTCACTCATTAGCTACTCCTCGTCCTCATCCTCCTTCTCATCCTCCTCCTCATGGCCATCACAGTCAGGATCTAGATTCATCATACTCCTCATCTATCACATTTGTGAATACATCTGCAACCCTAAAGCATGTCTCCTCAACCATGTCCTCCTCCTCATCTCCCTGATCTTGGAGTGGCCTTGCATCACCTATTGGCTTGTCCATCAGGAATACAAGAGTCAATCATTATACTTCCTGCCACTCCTCATAGGAATCTATCGTACTGACATCATCAATGTTAGACATAAAAGGAATATCATGATCTGAGTACTCAGAGTCACTATAGACAACATCCTCAGCTGTGAATTATCTAGAATCACCAGATCTCTGAGCACTCTGTACTGATCTCCTCAAAAAAGGTTGTGCCCTGGGTGCTATCTAGACCTATCCAAACTATCGCATGATACAATCATAGTAGAAAGGTTGTACTATGTAATCATGTCTACCAATCAAAAGCCTATCCATCTGTAATCTCCTTATTTGACCACTCTCATCTGGCCATTGTAGAATGAGTTGGTAAGGTCTCCATAGGATCTCATCCTCATCTAGTTGATCGAATCAGACTCTCCAAAAACATAAGTCACCATACTTCCATAGCTGCCACAATGGATAGCTGAAGGCTCAAGGATACCCTAGAGCTAATGCACATGGAAAACTAGTTGGTCCGGTGCACATGATATGCTCTAGGCACCACACCTATAGTAGCGTATAGTGTACCATACTGTCAATCTCTCAAAATGAAAACCATCCATGATCATAATATTGATGCACTATGATGCTACACCCCTAGACATATATGGTCCTGTGCTCTGCCATCCTCTAAATCATGTGTACTAGTCCTCTCTCTATGTGTGCTCCCTAGCCATCAGGGATGAGTACTAGTGCTATTGTGAATATTATAATCCATGCAACCAGTAGGGCCCGTGAATATAGCAACATTGCTAGATTGATCAACACTCTTGAGCACCTTCAAGGTTATTCTAAAAGAATGCAGTGTACTTACAATAATAACATAATACCCCATTCCTTTAATAAATGAAATTTGGTGCTATGCGAGAATCAACGTAATGTCAATGCTGACATGATGAGAAAAGGAAAGTTCAACCCTAATTGGTTCTAGGCCCTTACATAATCAATGGAAACCTTGGATCTAGGGCTTATATGGTACACCTCTTAAAGAACCTATAAATGTCACACATCTATGTCAGTACTATGCCTAAATGATCTTGAATAGTGTGAATGATAAAGTAGTGGTGTTAGAGTTAGTAGATGACAGTCTATGTGCTCTCGCATTGCTTTGTTCTTGACAAAAAATTATTTGTGTGTCTTGAATACTAAATTAATTATTTAAATTAACTTATATATGATTCCTTTAGGTTTCATGCTATTCAAGATAATCATGTGTGTTATGTTACATTAGATCCTTATATGCATTTAATGTTCTTTAATTTGATCATAGATGCATTTAATTTAGCATAACATAATTAATCACAATGTTACATCTAAGGGAAACTAGAATAAGTTTTAATTAGACCATATAAAACATGTTAAATCATGGAAACATTCATAAAATAGTCTTACAAAGATTATTTAATCAATCACACTACCATATTTAACATTAACCACATAAATATCAAAGCATCAAATGATCATATATATATATATGAAAGTTTTGTGTACATGTCATCAGTATATACAATGCTAATGAGGTCTATGACTACAAGATCCCCCAGGATCTAGTGCTTGCATTTGGCTAGAGGTAGTCCATCAAGAGATGATGGTATGTGATTGTTATCGTGAGCCACTGAGTGCATTAAGAGAAAACTGTAAACCTTGCACCTGTCCAAGGGCCTCTCGACACTCCCCTGCTATCTGATCTCTCTTCACCTATAGTCTAGGTACCTCTAACTATAGTCTCTGAAACTTTGCTAGGGTTTGAGAGGGTTGTGCATCTTGGGTAGCCTCGACTTGGTGTACATGCCTCTTAAGACTCTCATATGCTACCTACACAGTCTAACATATGACCCTAACAAATCTGGATCCCACTCCACGATGGGTGGAGGCACATAGTATGTATCAGTGGCCTCCTAAGACTAATGGGGGCACTATCTTAGCAGCCGCCTGGCGATAGAGATGATAGAGGTCTCTCACAACTGGACTGCAAGATAGAAACCATAAATATAATCAATACACATCATGATATATATATATGGACATAAAATTAAAACATAAAGCATAAACATAAAGCATGGTAGTACATAAAATATCATCACCTAGCTCTCTAGAAGGCTATGTGAAGACAACCTTGTCATGTGCAGGGGGCATGAAGAATGTGCTAGCCACTCCATGGCTATAAGTGTTGGTGTCTACTACAGCTGCTGATTGCGATTTAGCAACATGAATGGGAGATGGCTCGCTCCACTCGTAGCCCATTGGATCCTCATCTATTGTCTCACCACCCTCACTCATTAGCTACTCCTCATCCTCGTCCTCCTTCTCATCCTCCTCCTCATGGCCATCATAGTCAGGATCTAGACTCATCATACTCCTCATCTATCACATCTGTGAATACGTATGCAACCCTAAAGCATGTCTCCTCAGCCATGTCCTCCTCCTCATCTCCCTGATCTTGGAGTGGCCCTGCATCACCTATTGCCTTGTCCATCGGGAATACAAGAGTCGATCATTATACTGCCTGCCACTCCTCATAGGAATCTATCGTACTGACATCATCAATGTTAGAGATCAAAGGAATATCATGATTTGAGTACTCAGAGTCACTATAGACAACATCCTCAGCTATGAATCGTCTACAATCACCAGATCTCCGAGCACTCCGTACTGATCTCCTCAAAAAGGGTTGTGCCCTGGGTGCTATCTAGACCTGTCCAAACTATCGCATGATACAATCATAGTAGAAAGGTTGTACTATGTAATCATGTCTACCAATCAAAAGCCTATCCATCTGTAATCTCCTCATTTGACCACTCTCATCTGGCCACTGTAGAATGAGTTGGTAAGGTCTCCATAGGATCTCATCCTCATCTAGTTGATCGAACTATACTCTCCAAAAACATAAGTCACCATACTTCCATAGCTGCCATAATGGATAGCTGAAGGCTCAAGGATACCCTAGAGCTAATGCACATGGAAACCTAGTCGGTCTGGTGCACGTGATATGCTCTAGGCACCACACCTGTAGTAGCGTATAGTGTACCATACTGTCAATCTCTCAAAATGAAAACCATCCATGATCATAATATTGATGCACTATGATGTTACACCCCTAGACATATATGGTCCTGTGCTCTGCCATCCTCTAAATCATGTGTACTAGTCCTCTCTCTATGTGTGCTCCCTAGCCATCAGGGATGAGTACTAGTGCTATTGTGAATATTATAATCCATGCAACGAGTAGGGCCCGTGAATATAGCAACATTGCTAGATTGATCTATTTCCTCACCATACCATCATGCACTGGACCTCGAAGGAAATACTACACATCATATTTCATCTCCCGGAATGACTGCTCTGCTAGGAAACATACCCTCTCACCCCAAGTCAAAACTTGGAGTATGCGATGTACATCCTCGAGTGAAATGGTCATCTCGCTGGTAGCAAGATGAAACGTGCATGTGTTTGTATTCCATCGCTCTACTAGTGCCATCAACATAGGATCGTGGTACCTCATGGGGGGCATGAGGTATGCCTAGTATAATCCCATAGTCTGAAAGATCTTTGTGTCCTCTGCTAAAAGAGTAGGGGCTAGGTCTCAGAGGTGGCTTTAATCTATCTTCCACCCAGATGCTTCCACAAATGGGTAGGAATCTAACAAAAAAAGTAAAAATTATGTCCTATAAGCATTCTAAAATCTTAAGTCCTTACATCAACAATAAAAAAAGTGTACTAAAGTTGTTCTAGTGTACTGTCCTAAGGGTCCTAGACACTTTAAACCCCTTTTGGGACACTTCATGAAGAAACATGACACTTTGCGAAAAAAGGGGACACTTTGTGAACAAAGGGGACACTTTGTGAAAAAAGGGACACTTTACGAAAAAGGGGACACTTTGCGAGAAAAGGGACGCTTTGCGAACTTTTCTTCCAAGGCCCTATATTAACCTAGAAATGCATAAAAATCATAAAATAAATTTGTAAGGACAAAGCTAAGGTAGAAAAATCAACTCACCTGACAATAATGCTTGCCCCATGCCACTTGATCTCATAGGATGTCCAGTCTTGTAGGCACATAGTCTCGTTGGCTCAGCATCTTCAATCACTCTTCACCACACTCAAGCTACAAGAAGGTAAATGACAAAATAGTTAAAATTTACTTCACTTTTTACTCTTATATAAGCTAAATTAGGGTTTTAACTATATTAGGGTTAAAAAGTACCTTTGATTCAAATCAGCATAACAAGTGCTAGATAGCCCCATTTTTTACACCATTTGTTGCATTGGAATCATGATTCCAATCCCGTACTCATCAAATTTCTATCATTATATGGTATGGTACTTTCAAATAACCTATGATATGACTTACCCTATTTGATGTGGCTAGAATGATACCTTGATTCCACCTCTGTAAAGCAAGCAGAATCAATCGGGGCATACATTTACCCTCGATTTTGATTTCTAGAAGAAGCTAGATAAGAGGACTTTTGAACAACTAGTGAATTTGTGTTGTAGGATGCAGTTCCTCCCATTATGGTTTTGCAGATAGCTACAATGGGGGCTTCATTCTCCTGTATTGTGAATGAACCTATATGAGTATCCTTTTATGAAATAAAATGCATTGTTCGATTTCGTTTAGCTTGCATATGCATGTAGAGTCATATGGGCGCTAAAGTGGGGGCTAGATGTAATGACAAAAATTGACCCCCTTCTTGGAGACAGGGAAATTTGTCATTTAATCTAGACCCATTTTAGTATCATTTAATTAACTACCCCTTTAAATCATCATTAATAGGACCCTAAGACACATTATTTTTTATCTCAAAGGTTATTTTAGCTAAAAACCTAACAAAATCATTTAAAACATCAAAAATCCTGAAAACCCAACTCAAAAATCAAGGGTGGGACTCATTCGCCCCCTGGGCAAATGATTCCCCCTAAATGGGACCTATTCACCACCTTGAGTGAATGAGTCCCCCTAGATGGGACCCATTCACCACCTTGAGTGAATGAGTCCCCCTAGATGGGACCCATTCACCACCTTGGGAAAATGAGTCCCATTTGGGGTCTTTTTAAGTTTTGAATAGGAAAAACACCTTTTAATTTAATTTTTTGGTTGATGTCAACCTTTGAGATCTGGATAATGGTAAATTAGGTGTTAATTCCTATATAAGCAAGCTTCTAAGTCATTTTTTCATTTAAGCAAGCATTTTGAAGAGAAATTTCAAGAGACAAGCATCAAGAATCTTTAAGCATTCTTTCACAAGAGCATTCAAGTTTCAAAAGCAAGCAAAGTTGAAGCCTTGGAGAATATTTAAGTGTTTTTTCAAGTTTTTAACATCACTTTCATTCAATATCCTTCATTTTCAAGGGTTGATCATTGTTGTCTATGGTGAATCATGATTGATTCTAGGTTGGGGAGATGCAACTAGCCATCAAGCCAAGCCTAAGGAATTGTTTCCTAAGTGATTTAATCCTCCATTATCACTCTAATTTTAGCCTACAAAAGGTACAAACATTATTGCGGCTCATTTGTGTGATTAGAGGTCTCTCAAAGTGAGTCATTCATTGTCATATTTCCATTCATGTATCATATTCTTACACATTAGAATAGTGTTGCATTATGTTTTAGATTTCCTAGTTTTAGACACACTTAAGGCTAGGGTTTATGCTCACATTTACATTCAAGTTGCATTATTTCCATCAAGGTTTAATTACTAAACTAGGGTTTTGACTGAGGCAAACCCCTAGAAGCAAATCAATTCTATATTCTATTTTGTAGGTAATTTCTCATATTCAGATCTAAAAATCTGTCTAGAAGGAAAGGAAAGAGATTGGAGCACAAATCTAAACTTTAAATTCCTAAAAAAGATGAATGAGACTGATTCACCAAGAGTGGCAAATGAGTCCCAGTATAGGTGTTTTTCAGAACTATTTGCAGATTCAGATACCCCTTTCCCCAAAACCGGGCCCTGTGCAGAAATCTAGATCTGGGACTAACTCACCTAGATTGGTGAATAAGTCCCAGTATGTCCAAAAGTTATATTTTCCAGTGTTTCAAAGTTTCAATCAGTCATCTTTAGGTTCTTAGGTGCACATAGTCCTTCCTATAACTTTCTATTTTGTTTCATTTTCTTTTCTAAGTCCTTTAGTGAAGCTTTGCATCAACTTGGGGTTTTTTCATTTCACCTTGCATCATACTTTGCACTACATTTCTCTTTCCAAGTTCTTACTTGGTGGTGAACCCCTTATTAGTTTACAATCAGCCCCTAGGACAACTCTATTGCAAGATCTATTTCTCCTTTGCATTAAGATCTCTAGGGTTACCCTTGAATGAAATTAGAAAGTGGGTTTGCTCTATGTCTTAAAACCATATAATAGCACCGTACCTCTTTTTCATCATTTTAGGCAATCATGGAGGGTACTACACAACTGTGTGAAGGAAGGAAATTTCAACATCTCAAGTTTAGCTTGGATTTTGTTCTACATATTTATAATAAACATTATTTGAAGGTCAAAATTAGGAATATTAATGTTTCTTTGTGAGTAAAACAATTGGTATTGTTCTACGAAAATGGTGACCTTTTCATCATCCTTTTGTTTGCATGCCATTAAATCAAATAGGGTCATCTTAGGAACCATATGTATTTGGAAGTGATTGTAAAAGGCATCAACAAATCTATTGAATTAACATATTGAATTATTCGGTAAGGAGAAAGACCATTCCAAAGTAGTGCCCTTCAAGGATCTAGGGAAAGTTTAGCAAATAGTTTATCCTTAATAATGAAGTCACTACATAGGGTTGTATATATGGAAACATGGCTAACAGGATCTCCTTTCCCTATATATTTCTCAAATATAGGAATCTCTATGCCTTGTGGCATTTTTGTTCTCAATATATCTCCAAGGATAAGGGGCTTGTTTTGATGTATTGTGCAGGTTAGCCATTTTGCTTTTGATTTGTCTAACAATTTTTTGTTGAAGGGATGAAACATTCTACAAGAGTGTGTTAAGGATAGGATCATTATTAATGTCGTGAGATGGAGGTGTATATGTATTCAAAGGGCAAGTGACTTGTAAGTTTATGACGGGGGATAGATTAGGAGATATAAGATTTGAATGCACAAAGCTAAAGGGATTCCCAATGGAAATACCTAAAGAAGTATTGACATTGCTAGTAGGTTGTATAGTTTTTGTAATAGTTGGATTAGTGTGTGTTGAAATAGAGGTTATGTTTGTGGAAGAAAGAATTGGAATTCCACATTGACTTTGAGTACACCCCAAACCTTGAGAACAACTAGTTATGGTAGGGACATGCTTATTAATATTGTGAGCTAAGTTACAAACAATCTCTATTCCTTGTACATTTTCAATAATTCTCAGCATGTTATCTATCATAGGAACCACATTAGCAACAATGTATTCAAAACTCACAAAGTCTTACAATTTTTCAAGTTCTTCATCCATTCTTCTAAGGTTCTCATGAGGGACATTAACAATCATTGTATCAACATTATTCACACTAGTTGTGGGTAGGGAAGTCATGGGAAATGAAGTGTTAAGGGTATGATCCATAGTTGGTTGACTAGTGTCAACACTATGAGTGAAAGAGTTAGAAAACCCAAGATCCATGGCGAGTGATGTATCGTGGGATGACATGAGTCTCAAACTACTTCTCATGACAGTATTGGTAATAGGACACCAAGTTGTGAAGCTCATACAAGTTTTACAAACCCAAGCTACACCCAAAATGGATAAGAGGTAAGATGCATTCAAACACCCTAGAATATAAAGTGTAATGGGTATGTGCAGGATCATCATGGAAAAAACAGGCCCTTAAGTGGCAAAAAAATAGAAAAATCAGAGTTAGGCAACTTGATGTAAAAATTTGAATAAGTTATCTATATTATTTCCAAAATATGTAAGAATAGAATCTATAGAAAATTGAATGTATTTTCTAAACTACTAGGTTTGTTTAAAAAAAAAATCTATTTGGTGAAAATTTGAAATTTCAATGCAATGGTACTTAAATTTTAGGGAAAAAATAAGAAGTAGGCATCTGTCTGACCACCCAAACCACAATAAAATGATAATTATTTTTATAAGATTTTAGATATAAGTAGAGGACTCATGCCCTGATGTGATGCATTATTTTTTGTAATTTGTTTCCAAGTAAATAATTAATTATGATTTTTTATTACAATTTTTTTAATAATATAAAAACCGTATGTCTAACCACCTTAACTTGGTCAAAACTTCATGAAATTCAATTTTTATTTTTTTAATCCTATAGTATGGGAAGCATAGAATGTGACGCATGTTTTGGATTCAAAAAATGTGATACCAAAGCTATAGATGTTTTTCAATCAGCCTATCAATCAAGACTTTAGTCGTAATTTGAATAGAAAATGAATAATAATTACTTATTAAATTCAAAGTAAAGCATAATTTATATCGGTGGAAAGCTAAGAATCTCCTTTAAAAACCCTTTTAGTTTCATCAATTTTGGGTAAGAAAATAGTCGTTAGCCACATGCCCATCATATTGCTACTTTTTGGCCCATCATGATCCTGCACATAACCTAATACAAGTATATAAAAACAATTTTAAGATTTAGAACAAGATAACTTTATGATTATGCTATGTAAAAACCTGAAAATTATGTCTTTTAGGTGCAATTTTCAAATCAAACAATACACCAAATTTGACAAATGAACCTTAATATGAACAATTTTAGACAACAAAAATTCTGGAAACTGGAACAAAAATGTAAATACATAAATATAGAATGCAGAAATAGTAGTTTTAATGATCAAAAAATATTAAAAATCCTTGATCAGGGACTCATTCGCCCATGGATGAGTGGGTCTCACTTTAGATTTTTTTAAATTAATTTGTAGTTTTCCAAGATGATTTGTATGGTTTTCAAATTCTGGTTTCAAACAGTAAGTTATAGTTTTAAATTTCTGTAAAATGAGGTCTAAATGCAAGTGCAAAATAATTCTAAATGACAAGCAAAAAGACCGAATTTGATATACAATTTTGATTCAATTTTCATGCTTTAAGTGACTGATTATGCAATATTATGTAAACACTATGCAAAATGACGCAGATTTTTTAAGTTTCTAGATTTTAAAGAATGCAAAAATGCAAACCTAAAACCCTAAATGAGATGTAAATGAATGCAAGTTGAGAACCATAAATGGGATGCAAACCAATGCAATGTAATACAAATAAATGCAAAACATAGATCTAGGGTTGAAAATGGACTCCAAATCAGCAAGTTATGATGCTTAAACGTCAGGTTCACCAGAATTAAATGAAGAAAAATAGTTGTGGGTGTGAAAATGGGGTTCACAAAAAAGATAATAGATAGACCTAGTTTCCTTTATTTCATTAGGAAATGTGATCCCCACAAAGAACTGACTAACAACCCTTAGGTGAACCAAGTCAATCTAAGAACCTTCACATTTCCTTATACTCTTAGGATGGGGGTCAAGTTCAAACAAAACTTCAAGGAGAAAAACTAAAAATAGAAAATAAACTCCAAAATGTGCTCTAAAAATTGAAATAGCAATATTAAACTCAATATTTGCAGAACTAGAAAACCAAATGTGTGCACATATGATAAGGGAAGAAGTTTTTTTACTAGTCACTAAGAGGTAGTTTTTGAAGGAAAATTGAGACTCATTTGCATAGGGGTGAATGATTCTTTTAGTTTTATTTTTTTGCAACTTTCGAGTGCCTATGACATAGACTTTTAGCTTTTGATTTTTCCACATTTCAATGTCAAAAATTCAAAAATCTAATATGTAGGCTAGATTCCATGATTTGATGAAAACTTTGACAACATTTTGCAACTTTTGACAACTTTTCAATCTTGCTCTTCAAAAGGTCTTCAATCTTTCTTCAACCTAAATCTACAATCACACACACAAGAGAGATTTTTTCTGTTTTTGGGTGAATAGGAGTTGTCCTTGGTAAAACCCCTCTTTGGTAATCAAACCTTGAAATGAACTAATGAAATAAAATAGGGAATGAAGAATGAACAAACCTAGATGTTACCACACAACAAATCCATGAATGAAACCTTGGAAATGGAGATCTTAGAAGGTCTACAACTTGCATGAAATGGCTGAATTGGATTTGGCTTTTGACACTTGAAATGATGGTTTGAATGCTTGAACTTGATCTTCAAACCTACATCATAATGTTAGCTCTAAAAATATGCATGATGGAAGAAGACTCTGACATGATGAATAGATCTTGATTGCTGCATTAAATATTTATTATATTTTCTTTTGAATGCCTTTCGTTGCTCTTGAAATGCTCTTGTAAATATTGAAATCGCTAGCTGAAAAATAGTGAAATAACCTTGTATTTATTGGTATGTATCCTTAATTTTTCGAAATTAAAATATCACAAGTCGACATTGAATTATAGATTTGAAAAAATTAAAATACCACCAAAAACTTAATTTAAATTTAGGTCCAAAGGTCTAGAAAGCACCTATTCACCCATGGGCGAATGGGTCTCAGGTTCCTATACCTTGAACAAACATTGCTCAATGTAAAGTGTTATGTTTAGGTATTAATTATTGTTGAGTTTCCCCTTCAGAAAATGTAATTTATTAGGCTTTTAAATGAATAAAAGGGCTTACTAAGGCATAATTAAGCTCAATTTCTTTAAGAGGGCCCAAATAAGTGTGAAAATTTCAAGAGGTACATTTAACAACACTAAATTAAGGCAATATTAAGTCCAATTTAAAATGGAGGGCCCAAAAAAGTGAGAAAATGTAAAGGGGTACATTTAACAACACTAAATTAAGGTATTATCAAGTCAAATTTAAAAAGGAGGGCCTAAACAAGTGAGAAAATGTAAAGGGATACATTTTTCTACACTACACAGTATAACCAATTAAAGATGACATATATAGTCATTAATATTAGTATTTTGAGCTTTCAAGTGATGGTAGATGCTACATAGACACTTCATCATGGATGAATCATTATCACATGAAATCCCTTTCACTACCTATTCCTTATCTTACTATGGCCACAAATCTAAACATACCTTTGTCATTTTCTAAATAAGAAAAAAATATTAATTCTAATTATTTGGACCCTTGTTCATGCTTGGACTAAATAATTTGGTAGCAATAATTCCCATTGCAGCAAACTTTATTGACTTTACATTATGTTATAAATAATGTTGTTGTGCGTTATAAACAATATTGTTGAGTTATAGATGAATATGGTTGTGTGCCATAATGTAACCTCCCATTTGGATATATATTTAATAGATGCCCTGCCTCTCATTTTATTAAGGAAATTTGGGGCTTTTGCATATTGACTTTGTTTGTGATCACTAATCACGATTGTAATTTTATTGACTTCATCTGGTATCAGAGCCAAGTTGGTAGAAGATCAAAGGTTTGAGATTGGATCAAAGGTTTGAAGATCTATCACAGTTCACTCAGCCAAGCATGAAGGAGAAGAAAGGAAGGTGCTAATCTGAGGATACTATAGATCACTCCAAACATCACCCAAGTTGCAAATCTAGAGTTGTTGGTGTTTGAAGCCATAGTTGTCAAAGAAGATGTGCTGCTGATTTGTTTAAAATCTATTGTAGATCCAAGGAGAATTGGTGTATTGGGAAAAAAGAGATCACTGAAAAAGACTACTGCATAGCCAAACACCATCACAAGTTTTACTACTATTTTTTGTTATGAAAGAGATTAAAAAAGAGCTACCTCTCCCAGTGTTGATCTAGCAAGATCCAGGAAGAGAAAATTCCACATAGTATTTGTAGAAGCATATGCTCGGTTCGGTGTGTAAGACATTGTTTTTTAGTAGGGAAGCTGCCCAAAAGGAGCCACCAAAGAGGAGTGCAGGTCGTGAAATGAAAGTTGCATGTGACATTAAACTATACTTTAAATATCATGCAAGGCTTTAACTTCTAAAGTTTTTTCATTATTGAATTCTTTAAAATGTTATTTTTAAATTTCAAAGAGCACATAAAACTTTTTTCAAGTTTGACTTGAATTAATTTATAAGGTGATTTTTTTTTTCACAATTTAGATATATATATTTAAACTTTTGAAATTTGACTTTAAAAGTAAAGGGTAATAAGATTAAACCTTTTGTTTTTCAATTTTTTTTTTTCAAAAAGTAAGTATTGTGTAATTAAGTGCATTTTCAGTTGAAATCAACACTTAATCTCCAAGAACAATATAATATAAATATCTTTTTGTGTGTGGGTTCCATTTGAAGGGACAAAGGGGGAGTATCCATTTGTAAAGATCTCTCTGAAAGTTATGTTGAACTTTTGGGTCATTGTGCACATTTTTATATGGAAAACATGGTAGGAAATTGAATGCTTGGCATGCTAATTCCCATCTTTGAATCAAAAAATTCTACATATTGGTGTACTAGAATACAAACCCTACTCAAATCCAAAGATTTGTGGGATATTTTTCAACAAGGCTATGTAGAACTAGAAGATATAAATGGGTTTAATGCATTAAATGATCAATAGAAAAGGGAGTATAAAGAAAATATAAAGAAAGACAATGAGGCCCTATTTTTTATTCAAATTGTAATTAATTAAGCATTTTTTCCTAGGATAAGTGGTTCTATTCATTCTAAGCAAGCACAAAAATATTGAATAATGCATATCAAGGTGCACAAACTACAAAATTATAGACAATGAGGAATTTTTTTGAAAATGTAAAGATGACTACTATTGAATCGGTGATTTTCTAACAAAGTTAGAAGGTCTAGTAGTTCAAATGAAAGTTCTAGGTAAACATGTAGATGACAAGCATGTCATTGTGAAAATCCTAAGAATTTTGATTCCCAAATTTGATGGTGTGGCCTTTACAGTTGAGATTTCTAAGGATCTCACAAGTATGAAAATAGATGAACTAAGTCAAAATATTAGAATAAGAAAATCCTAACAATTAGAATTAGAATAGGTAAATATGTAGATGACAAGCATGTCATTGTGAAAATCCAAAGAATTTTGATTCCCAAATTTGATGGTGTGGCCTTTACAGTTGAGATTTCTAAGGATCTCACAAGTATGAAAATAGATGAACTAAGTTGAAATATTAACTTTTGAAGAAAGAATCAAAAGTAATGAAGAAATATTAGAATAAGAATTTTCCTCTAAAGAAAATATAAGAGGAAAAAGAAACACATTCTTTAGAAATCAGAAGAAAGGTAACTATAGCCATAAAAATGAATACAAAGGTGAATCTTGTAATTTTAGAGGAAGAGGTAATAATTTCAGAGGAAGAAGTAGCAACTTGAACAGAGGAATGGGAAGAGGAAGAGGTAGAAACAATAGGGGATACTATGATAAACAGAATGCCCAATTCTTTCATTGTAATAAGTTTGGACTCTATGCATTAGAATGTTGGATTAAACAAGATGAAACAGAAAAAATAAATGCTCATAGTATTATTGAAAATAAAAAAAAATTATTATTTCTTCATTTAATAATGCATATTCCAGTGAAAATAATGTATGATATATTGGTTCTTGATGTTCTTCACATATGAAATATAATGAGCATTTATTTGTCAATTTGGATGAAAAACATCAAAGTACAATGGTATTACGAGATCTAGTCAATCTCATGGAAGCAAAGGTGATGCAATGCTAAAGGGTTCAAAGATATCAATTTCTCAAACTCAATCTACTATAAATATTTTTCACCACAATGGGTTTCACTCAACTCACTTTTCTAGGCAATGACCTTTCAAAACACCTTTCAATCATACTTAAGGAAAATTTTAGTTTCAATCTCATAGAACCCAAAACAAGATCACTCATCCCTTCAAACTCCTTAGGAACACTAACTTACTAAAATCAAATTTGCATCATGACCCATATATATCAACCAATCTTGACTATTTCTCCAAAATTTCCTGCACACTAGTAGGTCTTCAATTAGGACTATCAAAGCATTGTTCTTAGGATAAGCACTAAACCCAGACCCCCTCACATATTTGGAAACTATTTTTGCTTCTTTAAAACATGTCCCAAAATAGGTTATAGGTCTTTGTCATTTATGGCTCCTAACTTGCTATCTCAGACCAAAATTAGGCCTAACTAGGCCAAGGTTACACAAGCCTTATTGGTTCTTCTCTCTCCAGACATAAATCCTCACAAAAAAACATTCAAAAACCACCCTTTTAGGTCTACTCACCATGATCTAATGACTTTTCAAAGTAGAAGATTCCACACTATACAAATATTGTCCTAGGCTAGTAACCCTGCAATAAGGTCTGTTAGACCATATATCTTGAACCAGATCATCAAAATAAATTCCAAACATATATTCAGATGCCCCTTAAGATGTTTTAACACATATCAAAAGATATGATAACTTTGTTTTGTAACAACACTCATAAAAATGGATTAGTGTTACGCAATTTAGGCCTGTTTAGACTTCTGGAGATTGATCAAACTTGTCAACATTGACACCCACAACTAAAAGTGACTCTTTGTCCTTCCCCATAGTTTCAATAGCATGGAATACACTTCAACTAATTATTATTGATGGATTTTACAATCATTAATCAAAGGAACTCAAAAATACACTCTACCTCAACCTTGACTGTGACAGTCACAATCCGCCATGATAGTATGGTGATTATAAACACTCAAATTCTTTTGATTTCAACAAACACCACATTGAAGAAGGACCAAATCACATCTAAAACCCTTCCCAAACATTTATTACCTGTACTGAGCCTTTTATCCACTAGCAAAGCATAGTAAAACCATCAAATCTAACTTTACCAGTCTGTTGCACCTAAGAATACAGAACTAGGGCATCGTCATTTCAATAGCAAACCATAACTCCAAAACCTGCAAACTTAGGACATGTAAGTTTACACATTGAAGAATGATTTCACATATTTTCAACAATTTCCACTAGCTAAAATCATAGAAACACAATTAAACTTGTCCACTGTTTACCCTAATGCAGGGTTTTAGGCATCTTTCACAAAAACCACAATATCTCTTATAGTACTCATTAAAAATGAATGAAACTTGTTGAAAAATAAAGAAGACTCAAACCATTAACACATCCAATTAGTCTCAGGCCATGATCACGGCCAAATCTTCAGTACAAAGTACCAAAACAAGGATGAAGGTGTGGAAAATAAAGAAAATAAAGGTTTCTTCATTTCAAACTTCAAATTCATCTTCCACCACCACCTTAAACAATGCATTGAGGCTATTTATGACTTTTCCAACTTGTTTCAACTTCCTACAACTAACTCAACAACTTCTACATGACTCTTGACCCTTCATATTCTTATTGTTGCAATTTTTTGCAATTTTCCAATTTTGCAACATTTGACACTTTTACTAGTCTATTCAAATTTTATGAAATGAACCCAATAGACTCGATTTACATCATAAGTGGTCTAATATGACCTTATTCTAATGAAAAAACACCTAAACCCTATTGTGGACCTCATTTAACCACATTTTCAACTTTTGCAAATTGGATACAATGACCACATAACCTATCCAAACACCCATAAAATGACTTAAACACATTGTAATTGTCTTGAAAGACCTTATTGAATGACCCCTAAGCATTCTTTAAACATTGGTTTACAATTGGATTCATGGAACATGGTGCTCTTGCACCAAAAGGTAAAGGTACAATTGCAGTTACAACATAATATGGTAAAGTTAAACGTATTGATGGAACACTATTGGTTCCAACACTAAAAAAGAACATTTTTCCTATTGGGAATATTGCTAGAACAAAATTATCAAGAGAACTTTGATGAGAATGAGTGCATAATAAGAGACAAGTTAAAAATAAATGTAGTTCTTGCAAGAGAAAAGATGATATGTGATACGATGTTTCCTCTTTATTTCACTCATGGAAACAAAGCATTGAGGTCTAATGAAATCAATGAAAGTAAAATTTGGCATCAAAGATATGGTCACCTTAGTTTTAGTGTGTTAATCTTACTCAAGAGATTACAAATGGTTGAAGTTCTATCTTTCATTCAAAATATGAAACAAGATTGTGAAGAATGTATTGTTGGTTGCAAACAACATAGGGTTATCTTTCCAATTGAAAAATCTAGTAGAGCTAAGCATCATCTTGAGAAAGTCCATACCAATTGATTTTTTTGGTCCAATGGAAACACTTTATTTGAATAAATCTAAGTATTTTCTAACGTTCATTGATGATTACTCAAGAATAACATGGGTATAATGTTTGGCTACAAAATCAGAAGTGTTTGACAAATTTGTAGAATTCAAGAAGATGATTGAGATAAAAAGTGGTAAGCACATCAAAGTAATAAGGTCAGACAATGGAGTTGAGTAAAAATCAAATGTTTCTAGATATTTGCAAAAATCATGAAATCAAGAGAGTATTCACTACTTCCTATAGTCCACAACAAAATGGAGTTGTTGGAAGGAAGAATAGGACAATTGTTGAAATGGAAAGGAGTATGATAAAAGAGAATAATTTAGATAAAATTTATTAGGCAGAAGCAGTATGCACAATAATATATCCTCTAAATAGAAGTCCTACAAAAGCATAATGACTCTTGAACAAGAAAGGTTTGGGATAAAGCCAAGTGTTCATCAATTGAGAGTATTTGGTTTTGTTGCTTATGCACACATACCAAAAGAGAAAAGATCTAAGCTAGATAATGAAGGCCTAAAATCTATTTTATTGGTTATGGATCTAAAAATAAAGCATATATGTTATATGATCCAATTTAGAAAAATCTTGTGATAAGCAAAGATGTGGTATTTAATGAAGCAACGAAATATACCAAAGAAAATGAAACAAAGGAAAAACAAATAGTGATTGATGAAGATGAAGAGATGACAAAAAAAGACAATGAACTTGAATCGTCTAATGGAAGAATAGGACAATATCAAAAATATCAAAGAAGGAGAGAAAAAAAATCCTGCATCAAGTCCTATGTTGGATTCAAATTTTTGAGAAAATGACAACAAGGTCACAAGAAAAAGTTAATTATTTACTAATGAGTAAAATTATGGAAAATAATGGGGTTGCGGCCCTAGCTCAGTTGGCTAAATCTTTCCTGTTGCAGGAGGTTGGTCACAAGGTCTAGTCTCCTCCACCCCTGTGGTACTGGAGGGCATGTCGCGCCAGTGCCACCGGTCACATTAAAAAGTTTACCAGGCGCACTATAGTTTATATGGGGTCATGCTACCCGATTCCTACAGTCTAAAAAATAATAAAAATTATGGAAAATAATGAGCCACAAACATCTGAACAAGCTCAAGAAAAATAAGAGTGGATTGAAGCAATGAATAGTGAAATAGAAAAAAATGAAAGGAATGACACATGGGATTTAGTTTAGCTAACTCCTAGTAAGGAAATTATTGGTACAAGGTGGATGTATAAGACTAAGTATAAATCTAATGGAAGCATTGATAAGCATAACGCTAGATTAGTAGCAAAAGGGTACACCAACAAGAAGGTATTGATTATACTAAAACATTTGCATCTATAACACACATGGATGCTATCAAATTGGTTTTGGCTTTGGTAGTTTAATAGAGTTGGACAA
This sequence comes from Sequoia sempervirens, assembly GCA_007258455.2. Taxonomy (NCBI): domain Eukaryota; kingdom Viridiplantae; phylum Streptophyta; class Pinopsida; order Cupressales; family Cupressaceae; genus Sequoia; species Sequoia sempervirens. The sequence goes on along the minus strand of VDFB02280389.1, from coordinate 37,160 downwards.
TTTATCAAATGGATGTAAACAGTGCTTTTTTGAATGAATATATTGATGAGGAAGTGTATGTTTCACAACCTGAAGGTTTTTAAATATCATCTAAAGCACATTATGTTTACAGATTAAAGAAGGCCTTGTATGGTCTTAAGTAGGCATCGAGAGCATGGTATTCAAGGATAGATTCATATCTACAAGAAAAAGGTTTTCTAAGAAGTTATTCATCTCAAAATATTTATATTAGGAGCTCAACTAAGGATGTTTTTATCTTAGTTCTCTGTGTTGATGATCTTATCTATAGTGGAAACAATTCAAGTTTATTTACAGATTTTAGAGCAACCATGATTCTTGAATTTGAAATGACAAATTTGTGACAAATGCACTACTTTCTTGGTATAGAATTGTGGCAAAATAAAGATGAAATATTCATGTCTCAAAGAAAATATACATCACATATCCTACAAAAATTGTATATGAAGAGTTGCAAACCAGTTGCAACACCTATTGAAGTTGGACTTAAGTTGTCTAGCTTAGATGTGTTAGAGCTAGTGGAACCCACTCTATACAGATAGTTGATTGGAATTTTGATATACTTAACTACTACTCAACTAGATATCACATATGTAGTGAGCTTGGTATCTAGGTTTGTGTCAGAGCCTAACCAAACATATTGGAGTGCAACTAATAGGATTCTTAGATATGTTAAAGGGACATTGAGTTATGGTCTCAAATTTTAGCATTTAAAGGATTGCAAGTTGGTTGGCTATACAAATTTATATTGGACAGGCTCCAAAATTGTTCAAAAGTCTACTTCTAGTTATGCTTTCAATCTTGGTTCAACAGTATTCTCTTGGAAGTCCAATAAGCAACCAACTATCTCACTTTCTATAGCAGAGGCCGACTATAAAGTTGCAACATCAAGAGCTTGCCAAACTATGTGGTAGATAAGACTCTAGAGGATTTACACCTAATAAAAAATGGACCTACGTTGTTGTATTATGACAAAAAGAGTGCAATACAAATGACAAAAAAATCTAATATTTCATAGCAAGACCAAACATATTCAGATTCAACACCGCTTTATCAAAGAATTGGTTCAATATGGATTGATAGAGATTGTGTATTGTAGCATAATAGATCAATTAGCAGATATTTTCATGAAGTCTCTATCTCGTGAAACGTTCCAAAACTCAGAGATCTACTTCATGTTCTTTCCAATGATCATTATGGGGGAGAATGACATCAATAATGCCCATTGCACCATCCTTTATCAACTTTATAGTCTATTATAAATAATTTTGTTGTGCATTATAAGTAATATTGTTGAGTTATTGATGAATATGGTTGTGTGCCATAATGTAACTTTCCTTTTGGATCTCTATTTAGTAGATGCCTAACCTCTCATTTTATCAAGGCAATTTGGGGCTTTTGCATATTGATTTGTTTCATGATCAACAAATCACCATTGTTAGTTTATTGCCTTCATAATGAATGAGCTATTGTTTTGTATCTAAATCTTATTTGTGAGAAAATCCACTCATTTCATATTTTCCCCATGAAATGTAGGTTTCTATAGAGAACATAAACCAAAAGAGATAGTTAGATGATAATAACTTATGGAGTGTATCAATTTACATGAACTTCCTTGTACATCCTTCAATGACTAAATATTTTACTTTACAAAGATGTTGTTAAGCACAACACACATCCAAATGTCTGATAATTGTAGGACTCACATACACCTTAAAATTGCGGCAAAATCTAATGGTAAAATTTGGGACTCATTTTGAGGAAATGTATTGATACATGTACATATAAACAAATGACACAATCTTGTGCAAATTTGGGCCCATCCCTTATGCCCTCACCCATCCCTACACACATAGCCCCCACCTTATCCTTATATGCACACACTCCAATAATATTTTTTTTAGCATTTATTACTCTTATTCATACACCTACCTTTAAATAGCTACTTCTCACCTAAATATGACCATATTCTCAGCCAATTTTATTTCCATAATTTTATGGTTAATCATGTGGTTATGAACTTGACCCTTCCATTTTTAAATTCAAATTTAAATTTTGCATGACTAACCCTATTTATTTCTTAACCGTGAGCTAACTAAGTACATAATTTTTAAAATATATAAGATATGTGCTAGTAATTAAGGGCATTCATTTTAGAAATTTTGAATTCACAAGTCATCTCATATTGTGGAGAATCAAAGGAGTAATCAATACAAAATAATATTTGGATTTGGCTCATTAGAAAGAGTAAGAAATTTGCATACATCATCCTAAGGCACTTGTTGCTTGTGTTTGATCATTTATTCATGTTTTTTGGGTCTTAACTTAGGAGAATGTGTTGCCTTGTGATAAAATGACAATCATTTAAAGATATTTTTAAATAATATCTACTCTAGATAGTGAAGAAGGTAGAGAAAGCAAAGGTGTATCAAGAAAATCTAGAAGTGGAGCTATGTAATTGATTAGATCAATTAAAGTATGAAATTTCTACAATCCATAATAACTAATCGTCAATTTCTACATTTGATTGTGCGTAATTTCATAACATCAAAATTACACGCAGTCAAATCTAAAAATTGATTCAATTAGTTTATCTACTAGATCATTTCTATAGATCAAGGACATTTCCATGAATGTAGACTCAACTACACATAGAGCAAGAATAATATTATGATTTTGAAGCAAGTTAAAAGTTTTCATGCCCTATTTATAATCCCAGAATATTCAAATCTCAATAATATATCAAGCTTTGCTCATTCTTTGATCACAAAATTAAATACCTATATTTATTTCTATACTTTCCACATTTAATTATTATAAATATTAAAAAACATTAATTATCAAATTATCAGATTAATTAATCTAAATTAATTATACTTAAATAAATGCATATTAATGTATTTATTTTCCCTTACACTTATTGAAACTTGATCTCAACCATAATATCAAAGCTTAATATAAGAGGCATGCATGACATTCTTTATACACCATTTTTAGAAGTGCAACTAATGCACTATTATTCACAGTACACATAAAATTTCCCTTGTATTTATCAGGTTTTTCCGAGATCAAGTAGCACCCAACTAATCCATCACCTTCTATTGATAAACTTCAAAGAAAAGAAAGTCATTTAACAACTACCTGACATCATAAAAATAGCATTAAACAGTTTCTATTCTTTGGCCTGCAAACTTCCTCAGCAGATTTTTTCTTTTTTTAGAAAATAGATGAAGGTGGAGCAGGAATGCCTGCATATGCCACCAAAATATTTTCGTCCCTTTCTTTTACGTGTTTCATCCTGTGCTGAATAAAGTCCCCATACCGAAATGCCCTGTAACGCTGTGGGTGCTCTTCGTCTATCAGCTCTGGCGGTGCTCTTATCTCCATATCCTCTGGAAATACATCAAAAAAGGCCAACGACAGACGAGACTGCCGTTTTTTCACCATCACACGGTGGTTTACATTGAGAATTCTGCCGTTACTCCATGCCTACATATGGATATGACGATTTTTAAGTCATAGAAACAATTCGAAGATACAACATTTCTAATACCTGAAATGAAACAAATAAAACCTGAAAACCATCGCCTGTGACGGCAATGAGGGAGTGAGGGACGGGTTTGACGTCCACCCATTCTCCTCCCTTTAAGAATTGAAAGCCCCCTGCGTCGTCCTCCTGTAGCAGGGTGAGGCTGTTTCCGTCCGTGTGGGGTGGAAGGCCCGTGCTGTCAGGAGATGGGTCAGATGAAACGTCGTACATGTTCAAGCGGAAGACGGCCTTATCATTGTTGAAGTGCGATTCAGAGTACTTGCCCACTCCCAGACTCTCAAGAATTACCCGCTGGACTCTTTTTGAAACTTCCATTATCTTGCTCGTGTACTCTTGCACCACTTCGCTGAGAAGATCAGATCAACTCCCGCCATCAAGAAAGAAGAAAATATGTTTTTTTCCCTATTCAAATGCAAAAACAAGTACTGAAAAGCTTTTGCCATTGGCGAGGAAGGCCTCATTTTTCTACTTTAGTTCAATTTTCCTATTTATTATTTCTATTTTTAAATGAGGTCATAGGTGGGTCTGGCAAGAAACCAATGGAAGGAGATTCCGGGTTTAAATCCTACACATTTTGCCAATTGAAAAATTGAACCGTTTGATCATCAAGCAGAACCATTAGGAAATGGTGAACTTAACCATTGAAATTCAAGAAACCCACTAGGGAGAAATTTATAGGCCACCTAAAATATAGATTCCATGGTTCAAATCCCATAACTTCCAATTTACAGTCCTCGTTCACCTTATTAACTGTTATGTCCAACTAAAGTGCATATGGATCCAACATAAACTTTCAGTGTCTCATTCTTAGATCTCCGCATAAAATAGAAGTTCGGCATTCCACAGAGTAAAATAGAAGGGTCTGTTGTTTTTATATGTTATCTTTCACTTCATAATTTTTACGTTTCCATACATAAAGTAACAGATCGGTACTTTACAAAGCAAAAATAGTAGAGTCTGCTATTTCATAAACATCTTTGACCTGGCAATTTTTAAGGTCTCCACATAAAGCAGAAGATAATCAGTTCACAAATAAAAAAAGCAAAATCTGTTGTCCTACAGACTATCTTTAAGCTGTAATTCTTAGTTTTCCACATAAATGTCAAAAACCTTCTATGTTCTATTCTAAATAATGGGCATATTGCAGTTAACCAATTGTTAGTTTGGATCCTTACAGTAGTTTCCCACATAAATAATGAACCTGTTGTGTTCAATGGACTATTTTCATAGTTCTTAGATCTCACTGTAAATAATGGGCCCATGGCCCGCTACTTGTACTTCACTAAACAGCTATTTTTAATGGACGAGACCTCACACAAAGCCAACCTACATGCTCTTTTACCCGGCCAAAAAACAAGCAAAACTTTTGATTGTCTTGTAACTCATCTTGCAAAAGAGGTTCATTAACTATAAGAAAAAATGGAAAAAGAAAACTTACCAGAACTTTTGGTTGCCTTGAGGCCACAGGACATCAGAAAACTGTTGTATGGCCTTGGCATGAGGGACCCCATCTATGCCCAGGCTTTCGTAGAAGGGGAGATGAGCAAATCCTCCAATATAACGAGCATAATAAAGTGGAGGTACAGATTGATCTTTCTTCTTCATCTCTGTGGGAAGCTTAAACACGTCACGGCATACCATATCTGCTGTCTGTATAAGGCTGGCCTCAATCCCATGATTGACAACACGAAAGCAGCCCCATTCTTCAACAGCTTCTCTTAAATTTTGCAAACACAATTCATCTATAGGGCCAGAGAGGTCCAAAACAGGAATATCATCATGCTTTGCTCGACTGTCAACACCTGACAACGCAGAAGCCATGGCGTTATTGTTAGCAAGGAGGATAATCTTAATCTAGGACGAAAAACAAATGGGCTACACTATATATAATGACAAACGAATAATTCACCGCTTTTTCTTGATTCTCAAACGATGGGAAATCGAGATTCCAGCGTTGAAGATTATGACATTTTTCAATTTTCATAACAAAAGGTATATTTAGAATTGAAGCCCCGAACACAGTGCTAACCACATTATTTCTTTTTACACATTTCAACTGACACGTCCCCTAAGAGGGAAAAAGAAAAAGGCTTTTAACTGCCCAAACATACAAAGAAAAGATGCACGAAAGGAAAACTCTCAACCAATCATAAAGGAAGTGACCAGTAAATGTAAGCTGGCATCACACTATGTCTAATTCTATTAGCCATGAAAAATAGCTCCTTGTCTCAAAAGGATATTGAAAATGACAACTACCTCCCGAGCCAGAAATAACTAAGCTACTTGTTAGCAGAATTTGATAGCGGAATATTAAGATTGGTATTCCAAATATGGCGGGTTAACAGAGGGAGCCGGTTTTATGGCGGAGCTTAGTTATGGATCTCGCCTTCAGGCGGATCCCCCGTCGTTGGTTGTCATCAAGTGGAGAACCTTTTGTAAAAACTGGAAATACAAACATTGGGAACAGGAGTTCTGTGTTGTGTTTGTTACGGGTCACCTTCAACTACGTTACCTTCAAGAATTCTCACAGTTTAAATTTCTTCAAGTAGTGATTTTTACTATGTAAGTATAAATTTGGAGGTATAGCTTGAATATGTAAGTGTTATAAAAATGGGAACAAAGAGTGGTTTGTTTACACACAAATTTGATTTTTTTTTGCACTTATTCTTAGTATGCAAGATGATATAGATAACATTATCTAGGTATGGGCTCAACAATTAAGTTGAATTAGTGCGTTTCAGAAGAATCATTTTAGTTAAGAAGGTGATTAGTGATTTGAAATTAAAAAATGTGTAGAGTGTTTAAGGTTATATTAGAGAATTCAAATACAAAATCTAATTGAATTGAAAAAAACCAACTTTCTCTAGTTAAGACCCATTCCAAACTATTTTCAAACTAAGTTCAACCTCTAAAGCCCTTATAAATTTTTTTCTAAAACCTAAACATTGTATATTTTGTTCTTTAGCATTTGGATGTAGGGTGGACACTAAAGGTAAAATACATGATTGATCAAGGAATAGTGATAAATATATAAAGAGGTCAAATGCACCTAATGTAGTTGAATAACATCACACCACATAAACACTTGATAACCACTAATGTAATAGGAATTTCTAACTTTCTCCCCTTTATTACATTGTTCTTGTGAATAAACCCTAGAAAAACAGAACTTTACTTTACCAATTGAACCCCCTGAAGGTTTACATAACAAAACTTGTTGATTACAAAATAGATATACATTCTTGAGAATATCTTACTTTGAAGAAAAAAATCCTAAATCAAGTGGAACTCCATCAAGTTGCCTCATGACCCACATAAGGTTGTAGCTTTGAGATAAGTTCTTGAGTTCTTGTACTATCACTTTCGCAAACTCTTGAATCATAAATTCTTAGATTATTCAACAATAATCTATATTGAGCTACAATAGAGGTCTATCAAGTTTTCTAATAAGCCTACCAAATTATTCGATAATAATCTATATTGAGATTTGATAAGGGTAAAAGCACAAAGTTGTGTCACACTTTTATTCAACTTATTAGCACAACTTAGTTTAGGTATTTCTAACTAAAAATAAATTTTGGTCAAACATATGATCTAGTAAGATTCCTTCTAGCTAAGTTAGATGCTTCCAAAACTTTCTCAACTAGAATTGTTGGCTAAAAATATATGGAGCACCACTTTGAGTCCAATTTACCAAAAAAATAAAAATTATTTGAAAAACTTAAAGTTTCAATAACTCCTACTAATGTAAATAACAATTTTTAAAAAATGTAAAAATACCCTTTTGTAGATCCATAAGTGTAGTTTTCAAAAATATATTTATTTTAATAGTTTAATTATTATTTATATTTTATATTTTATTTTTACTAAAAGTGGGTTTTCAACACAAAATATTAGGTTGATTACCATTCCAAGGAAAAATACTAAAACTTATTAAAAAAATATAAAAAAATATGATGTATTAGATAAAATAATCTATTTCAAGATGGTATAATCTTTTTTCTATTTTCGATAAATATTTAATATAAAAGTTAACATATGATGGAAACATTTTTTTTTTATTCACACACATTTTAATATTTATTTAAAAATATATATTTATCAAAATTGGAAAAATATATATCCATGCACTAAAGTTTCAAGTTTTAAATACACTCTAAAAAAATTGAAAGAAAAAAAAAATTACTATAAAAAGTTTGATGTCTCATGCAACTTCATTTTCGAGCATTTTATCAACAACTAAATTATAGTGTTAATTTATTAAAAACTAGTTTAAAATGATTTTAAAAAAAATAAAAACATAAAAACATAAAAAATACTAAAAGATACATATTTTACTAGTTTACATCATTTCAAAATTCAAAACATATATACCACTTTTTAGTGACTTGAATTTAAAAGTTGGATTAGTGTTGGACGTTTCCTTTATAAAATGTGACACAACTTTGTGCTTTTACCCATAAGGCTCCGTCAAGTTTTTTGGTGACCCTCAAAGGGTATTATTCTTGATCACAATTGTGTAAATCACTCGAAAAAATCCATATTAAGTTCAATACCACATCCCATACCTATCTCAAAAAACAAACATCACAATATATGCATTCTTAAAATCCATTAGCATCAACAAGAAAATAAATAAAGAGAGAAAAAAGGATCCTCATTCAAAACACCATCTCAAAGCAAGAAGCTAACCTGAGATGATGAAATCCCTCCATTCTCTGGTGCCTCTAGCCTCTAATTGTGATGGTTCAAAGTATGAATCTATCTTATTACTATCGACGAAATCATCATCTAGTTGATCCTCATCCTCATCCTCAATAAAAACTAAGTTACTTTCATTCGATTGATCATTGTGATTTCCTTTAAGAACATCTTTGGCTCAAGTTTTACATGACCAATCTCTATGTATTTATTTCTCATAGTAAAAAAAAATAATTTCCCCACTGTTTGTTCCTAACTTTTTATTATGTCTTCAAGAATATAATGCATTCTCCTGTTGATAATCAACATTTGTATCTTCTACATTATTTCTATTTTATTCTACTCAAAGAGATGAGATCATATATTCTAAAGTTTGAGAAGTTATTTTAGTAAGTATAAAAATAAATTTATTATATTTTGAAGGTACACTATTTAATAAAATGGCTTTAAAATCATCACCATCAACTAGAGCCTTGACTTGTTCTAGTTTCCTAATGAGAGATCTAAGATTACTTATGTGATTTGACATTATGATTCTATCTTCCCTTTTGAACTTGAATAATTGATGTTGTAGAGAAAACTTTACATTAAGTGTTTTTTCCCTAAACAATTTATTTAGATTATCCCATGTTGCTGCTAATTATTTATTTAATTCTATGTGATGTAATTTAATGTTGGAATGAGAAGGAATTGTAATTGACTTGACTTTATCATCTCTACTATGCAAATCTAATAATTAATTTGCATCTATAGGTGAGCTTTCTTTTCCACTTACTATTCCCTATAAATTTTTATTTATTATTTTGTGTCATAGAAAAATGGCCCTTTGACATTTTCATGGTCTTTTAGCTCTCTCTTCATGATGCTTGGTCCATTTTTGTTTGATTTAATGTTGTAATGTGGCTTAAACGTTCACATTAGGTCCTTAAAATTAAAATTATGACGTCTTGTGAAGGTGTTGCAAAATATTTCTACACTTTTCTAGACTCTATTCATTACAATTCACCTAAAAGTCACCTTTTCATCACTTGTCAAGTCCTATTTTTGAAGTGTTGTAAATTATTGTAACAAGATTTCATGATTTTCAAGGCTTAATTTCAATATTCACACCTTTCTTATGCTTTATTTGACCCCTTTATGCCCTTATAAGGCTTAATTAAGTGTGTTTTTGAATGTAAACCCAAAAAACAACATTAAATGCAAGATAATTCCCGACACCCATATTCAAGTCCAAGGTGGGACCCATTCTCCATGCATGGAAAATGAGTCCCTCTTGACTCAAAATTCAAAATATTTCAATTTTTTTCAGGTTTTTATTTAAAATCACTTTATGTCGGCATGTGATGAGTTATCATCACGTTACTAAGGCACAAGTGTGTATAAATAAGAGTTTTCTTCTCATTTTAACCCCCATTCACCAAGTTCACTAATTCACTCATTCATTCAAGCATTCAATAACTTTACATCATTCAATAAAGCATTAATCAAGTATCTTTGAGCAACCATTGATATATCTTCAAATTTCTTCAACAAGGTTGTTGAGTTTAGGACATTTTCATGTTGTCTATTCATCTTTCGTTGTTCATTTCATTCCATTTCTTCATTAAAGGTTTAATTACCAAAGTGGGATTTGACCAAGGTAAATCCCTATAACCTAACCCTTAACCACTTTCCCCCTTTTGTATGTGTGTTTGTAGAATTTTGTATGCAGATTTATCAAGCAATTAGGTGTTGAAAAGTGGACAAGAAGTCAACAAAGTGTTTCAAGCCAACTACAATGTATTTCAAGCTTGCAGACAACCTACAGTCCATTTTAGGAAAATTTGACTTCATCAACCTGACAAGAAGACAAGCTAAGATATGGTGCTACAGAATTGGTCCCTGATTTCACAGAATTTTTGAAGAGGACTAATTTTCCATTAGTGGAAAATGAGTTCCACCTTAAGGCTGGAAAACTAGATTTTTCCAAATTCCAGATCCCAACACTTAGAAACCTATTTTTAGAAGTTTTCATCAAAAGCAAGACTGATTCACCATCAATGGAAAATGAGTCCCACTGGTGATTTCTAGTGATTTATGTCAGCATTCAAGATGCTCCAAATTATTCATCCTCTACCTAGGTGCACTTTGATTCAACCTTCTTCATTTCTGCTTTGCATTTGTTCATGTTTAGTTCATGCTTGCATATCACATTGTGTTTTCAAACATTACAAATTCATTAGGTTTTTCATTCATAATCAATCAATTACATTACTTAGGGGTGACCTCACAATATTGGTTTACAATTTTTGGCCTAACTAGACACTGAGCTGATTTTTTCTAACTAAATCTTCACTTTTGGATGCCTATAGTGGCTAAATCGTGTGGAATTTGAAGATGATGCAAACTAGTGATTTTTAAAAAAATTTCTATAGATTCTAAATATATTTTTTCAAAATTTTTGGAATCATATTGCACTTCTTTTTCCATCTCCCTTGAAAACTAGTTTTTTTCAATAAACACTATTTTTAAGGAGTGACACTCACCGTATAACACAACTTTTTCTCCATAAAGGATAAAATTCTATTTTTTTCAAATTTAGATTTTTAACTACAATATCTAGTGCTTCCAATTAGTTTCATAGTGTTTTATAGAATATTTTTTCCTTAATCAAGTTTCAAAGTCAAACCAATTACAATTTAGACATAGGCGAACCATATAACACAACTGTTTTTGTATGTATCAAGATTCAATTTTTATTTTTATTTTGAATCAAGGACTTTAATATCTGGTGCACTCATATTGATAATATTCTATTTTTCCACATGTGTGGAATAGATAGCTTGATTTTTGGTGAAAAACCTAAATTCACAAAAAATAAAAAATAAATATAATAATAAAATTAAAATTAATTAAAATTATACTTTTTTGGAAGCTTATAATATACATACTTACAAAAAATAAATTTTAAATTAATTCATTTGATCACCTAAAAGGTAAATCAAAAGTTGTTTTTTATCAGCATTTTGATATGTGTAATGGTTATAGGTATGGTTTAAAACTAGCAGGGTTCTATCCAAGGGGGATTGGTCTAAGATGGTTTGATCAAATCCTCTTCAATTGGAATCCTTTAAGTGAAACTTTTCAAGGCTTAAATCATTATATTTTCTAAAAATATGTGATTTTAGCAAAAATCAGTATCTCCTAGAAAGTGTAAACCACTATTTTGGCAACACCCTGAGTTGCATTTAGATCATCTTATTTAGCCTTAATAACATCATACACATCTTAATTTGAGTGAACCACATTGATTTTTCATGAGGTTTATCTCTCTCCTTTTGGGTGAAACATCCTAAGAGTACAAGAGTAGCCTATAAGCCTCATGCCCAAAAATCTATGGTTCATTTTGGTGAACCTGCATATTGAACATCATATCATTCTAATTTTCATTTATATTTGCATCCTAGGACTTAATTGCATTGTCTCTTGCATTTTTTTTGCATCCTAGGGTTTCTTAAAATTGCATTAGTGAAAGACTCATTTAGACTTCATTTTTGCATATCATATCATTCAAAACTCAAAAATTTGCATTTGAATCCTTAGTTTGCATCTGAAAAGAATATAAATCACTATTAATTCTCTGAAAAAAACAAAAAATCTCATAATTGGACTCATTCACAACTCTGGATGAATCAATCCACTTGCACATTTCATACTGCATTTTTAGGCATTTTTCTAGGTAATTACTACATTTCTATTCTCTGATGTTATTTCTCTATTTTAGTTTGAAGAATTCTTGATATTTTCATTATGCATTCCTAGATTGCATTTCATTTGCATTCACCCCATATTTTGTGGTACTTGTATGAGTGTTTGGTGCCCCATTGATAATGCTTTAGTGAGATGAAGTTCTAGACTCATGGCTTCCCATGATAACACTTTTGTTGTGGACCTTGGGATCTCAAGAGCTCCTACCCCTAGTATGGACAATGGTGCATTAGGCGTGGACACTAGACCACTACTATGCCTTCACCTTTCCATCCAATGAATGTTGACACACAAAACAATTCCATTCTGCAAGAAAAATTCATTAGTATTCTTGAGGATTTTGCACATTTACAACAAGATTTATCCCTTGAAAACATTTCCACCACTACTATACCTACAATAGAAAACATTCATCATTTGATTGAAAGTCATAATGGCTTACAAGTTATGAAAAGAATATCTTAGATATACAATAAACATGTTCCTTTTACTTCCCAGTTAGCTAACAATTTTGTAAGCCAAGGAGGACCTCCCAATCCTCCTCCTTCAATCATAGCATCCATACCAACTTATACCACTCCTCAAGTTACAACAACTATGCAACAAGTTAGTCATGTGACTCCTTCTTTCACTATTCCAACTAGCATTCCTATTTCTTTTGTGGCATCACATATTCCTTCTTCCACCTTCACCCCTCTTAGTGTCCCTTTCACTTCCCCTAACATTACATACACTCCATCACCATTTTCCCTTCCATCTCATACCACTTACATTGATCCCATCATTACACAACTCTTTAACATAGATTCATCCATGCAACAAAAAATCTCCACCATTAGCTAAAGTCAAAAAGCTCCACCCACATATCATGTTTGTAGTAGTCCATTATCCTTAGAGATCTTTCGCACATAGATACCACAAGGAATTGAAATTCCTAGGTTTGAGAAATACAGAGGTAAAGGAGACCCTACTAATCATGTCAATGCTTATACAGACTTGTGCAGTGACTTTATCCTCGATGATAATCTGTTAGCCAAAAAAATTCTTAGGACCTTGAAGGATACTGCATTTGAGTGGTTTTCAAACTTACCCAATCATTCAATCCAATTGTTCAATGAACTTGTGGATGCCTTCATAAGTCATGTCCAAGTCTATATGACTCCTAAAGGGACAATGGCTGATTTAACATGATGTAAACAAATTTTTGATGTAAAAGTAACTAATTTCATTTCACGTTATCAGTCGTTGTATGCTCAAATTGATGTCAAGATTCCTGGTTCACATTTATAGAAGATGTTTATCAAAAACGTGCACACTCACCTCAGGATAATTTGACTATGATGAAACTCCATTCATTCATGCATTTATGCATGACCCTTTGTGACTATCACAAATTAGTTTCTACTTGTGATTCAAAATTCCACTTCTAGCTGAGTTGAGAATTCTAAACAAAACAACCAAAACAATGTGCAAAAATTTAGAAAACCAAATAGGGGCTTTTTACAGTTCAATCTACCTTCTCCACAACCAACCCAACCTATTCAGAGTCAACTGGAAGTTTTTAAATCAGTGGTGGCCTTTACCTATGGGGACCCAAAGAGACAATTTACTCCCTTACCTGATACCCTCCATAACACAATGAACCAATTTATTTAGCAAAAAATGATCACTTTGCCTACCGTTAAACCACTTGATACCACCAAGCCTTTACGACCAACCTTTAAACCTAATGCTTATTATCATTTTCATCGTCAGAATGGATGTGACATTGAATAGTGTAAGCATCTCAAACACTGAGTTCAAGACCTCATTGATTCTGGTTGTTTTTCCATTGTGGCTGTCAATGATCAAGGCAATAAGTCTGTTGCACCCTCTAACCAGAATTTACAAATTTTTACCAATCCTATGCCTAATAACAATGTTTCCTTTTTTAAGGCTAGTGCACCTTCAAACACTAATGTAATGAATGTTGATATAAATATTGAACAACTTGATATAACTCCAAAAGTTACCCAAGTTAATCCTATGGATGAACTAGTGGGTACGATAGACATTGTCCCTTGTAAGGGCCCATCCAAAAAATATCTTGATATTACTTTTTCTTCTCATCATATACTTTAAAACCTTCCCGATGGTCCTCTTTACATATAAAATATAATTTATGATAAGCCCACTAGTTGCAGATTAATAGATACCACCTATGGTGAGAATGTGATCATATAATAGTTTTTAGTATTACACAATCTCTGTCAAGATGATTATAACAAACCAATTGAATGGATTAAAACACATACTAGTTTTGTGTACCCTACAATCGGATTGATCGTATTCCCATTATAGAGAGGACCCAAAACTTTGGAGGTAACATTTTCTATCATTCCACAATCAGTCCAATTTCGTCTATAGTTGGGTCATCCTTGGCTTTGCTCGATGAAAGCGGTTTCGTCAGTTGTTTAGAAATGTTTGACGTTTCTGCATGGCAATGAAATATTTATGATACACCATAGTGGCTTTAATCCTCTATCCTCTAAAGGTAATTTTTCATTAGAATCCTTTTTTCTTGAACCTATGGAACCCATCACCCCTCAAAAGGACTTATTTTTCATAACCTATCAAAATTTCAAAGCCAAACACATAGTTGAATTGTCTCTTCATAACATGTCCCTTTCCACTTCCACTCATATCCTAGATGAAGCAATGCTTCAGCCTGAGTCTGACATTGAACAAACAATAAAACCTCATGAGAATCCTACCACAAACACTTCCCCTCCATCATTTAAATGACCAAGACAAAATGAAACAAATCCTGTCATGCCTCACATTAAACAAGTGTATAAAGCTAAAGAGAAAGTGATTGACCCATATTCTTTGATTTATTTCATTCTTCCTCCTCTAGAATAAAAGGAACCTATGATGGATCAACCCACTCTTACACCTCAACAACTTCAAAGTAAAATAAAATGAAACCATGGTGCTAGGGCGTGTAGGCATCATCATCATCTCCTTGCTCATAAGTCTCAAATGGAAGAAAACAAAGAAAACCAACCTCCACCTTTGACAGAAGAAATAGACAATCACCCTCATCCTCCTGACCCACCAAAAGATAATATAGTACATTCCTCACACCAAAATGAACCGATCCAATAGCCACAACTTTTGATACATCCTTCCTTGGAATAACCCTTTGTCATCCTATCATAATCAATCTTGATGATGATGATGCCGAGGAGATCACAAAAATAGATGAAGAAGTTTATAACAATATAAAATCTTTATTTTCATCTATCATGAGCTCAAATGATAAATCTCCTAAACCAAGTGAAGAACCTGGTACATCTCCTAGCTCAAAAATTGCAATTCTTCCTTTGGACAGCTAACTAGCATCTCAATACACTTAACATGATTGGGAGATGGATGACTTGTTGGATGGTTGATTTGTATTCACCTTACTAGTCTTTTATATTCATTTTTCTTTTGCTTTCATTTGATTTTATGTGCGTATTGTGTTCCCCCATAATGTGTGTTTAATGTTCTCTCTCTTTGTACACTTATTCTATTTGTACCTCTATTCTTCTATACATCATGTATTTCCTTCTTCTCCTTTTTTTTGTGTTTTCATTTTGGGGATGACACAAAGCGTTAGAAACCCTATGTCTCTTCCATGTTGACCCAAAAAGTCCTTTTTATTTCACTTTTGTTTTATGTTTTTCCTTTTGGGGATGATGCAAAGTGTCGAGACACCCTATGTCTCTTCCATGTTGACCCAATCGGTCCCTTTTCCTTTTTTACTTTGTCTTTTTCTTGTGTTTTTCCTTTTGGGGATGATGCAAGGCATTGAGACCCAAATGTCTCCTTCATGTTGACCCAAAAGATTTTCCTTTTCTTTTTCCTTTTCATTTCTTTTTTCTTGTGTTTCCCTTCTGGGGACAATGCAAAGCATTGAGACCGAAATCTCTCTTCTATGTTTCTACCCAAAACGAACTTTCTTTTCCTTTTGTTTTCACTCTCTTTGTGTCATTCTTGAAGTTCTATGTGCTTTGGGGAATGATGCCAGTTCTAAGCTCTTTCATAAAAACATTGTATGCTAACATGCTGACCCCAAATCCATAGATCCCTTATGCGTTTGGTGTGTTCCTTCCTAGGGGGAAACTCCCTTTTCTTTTGTTCTTTTTTTCATTTACATGGCGCAGCCTAACTTAGAAACATATGACTTGGCATAGGGGCTTTTTGAGTTGGCTCTCATGTCTTGTTTTCTTTTTTGTATTTTTCCTTAACTACTTTAAAGTAATTTCTCACAAAATGATGTGTAGAAATTCCTTTAAAGTGTGGGGTATACATTGGCATCATTTCATTTGTATTTTTGGTTCTTAGTGTAGCCTTGTCACTTCATACGATGCATTCATCACTTTTTGGATGACATTGGGTGTAATTTCCTTCATAAGTGTGATCTATCTTAGCATATTACATTCCTCTTGATGGTTTGATGTGACACATTGAATCCCCTAAGTTGTGAATATACTATTCTTTGATTGATCCTCTCTTGTAGACATTAGACACAATGTTCCCTAAGTAATAGACCTTGCACAAACTTAATAAGACTCCTTTGAACATATTATTACATTTTAAATGTTACATTTTTTCATTTTTTATTTTTTCCACCATGCATAATACAGCTTGCATGCCTATGGTACCTTGCTCTTTGTTCATGATTTCTAAGCATATGAAGCTTTGCTTGTCTCATGAAGCACAAACTGACATTTTCCTTCCTGGCACCTTGTCAAAGTTAGTAAGAGGTATAACTTTGATAGGGTTGAGTGGGAAGCCCATTCAATGGCACGACTTTCCCCATAGCCACTTATGTGTTTGCGAGTGCATACCAACTAGCATATGTATCTTACCTTTCTGGGTCTTCTCACCCAACGAATTGTCATAAGTTCTATTTCCCTAGAGTGAGTATGCATTCTCTTTTTGTCACAAACAACCTAGATCTAATCCACAACTAGTTGGACTGACGATTGAAGCTCAATTCAATTCTCCCTTTTCTTCTCTTTCATTTCACACTTGCATTCCTTTGTTCTTATGTTTAGTTTTCCAAGGGATATTCATCCTGGGGGCTTGATCATTCTTCTTGATTGTTGTCATTCCATCTTGCTAACATAAGTGCATTGGGATCCTTCTCAATATGCATGGCTACTTTAGTGTGAGTTTGAAGCAAGTTCATCCTCTCACTAAAGTTGGGGCTAAATGTGTCATAGAAAAATGGCCCTTTGACTTTTTCATGGTCTTTTAGCTCTTTCTTCATGATGCTTGGTCCATTTTTCTTTGATTTAATGTTGTCATGTGGCTTAAACATTCACATTAGGTCCTCAAAATTCAAATTATGATGTCTTGTGAAGGTGTTGTGAAGTGTTGTAAAATATTTCTACACTTTTCTAAACTCTATTCATTATAATTCACCTAAAAATCAACATTTCATCACTTCTCAAGTCCTATTTTGAAGTTTTGTAAAGTCTTGTAACAAGATTTCATGCTTTTCACGGCTTAATTTCACTATTTACACCTTTCTTATGCTTTATTTGACCCCTTTATGCCCTTATAAGGCTTAATTAAGTGTGTTTTTTAATGTAAACCTGACAAACAACATTAAATGCAAGATAATCCTTGACACCCAAATTCATTCCAAGGTGGGACCCATTCACCATCTCTGGCAAATGAGTCCCTCTTGGCTCAAAATTTGAAAGATTTCAATTTTTGTTTTTGGTTTTTTATTTAAAATCACCTTATGTTGGCCTTTGATGATGTATCACTGGTTTACTAAGGCACAATTGTGTCTAAATAAGTTTTTTTCTTCTCATTTCAACCCACATTCACCAAGTTCACTAATTCACTCATTCATTCAAGCATTCAAGCACTTTGCATCATTCAATCAAGCATTAATCAAGTATCTTGGAGTAGCTATTGATATATCTTCATATTTCTTCAACAAGGTTGGTAGGACATTTGCATGTTGTTTATTCATCTTTCCTTGTTCATTTCATTCCATTTATTCATTAGGGTTTGACTACTAAAGTGGTATTTTGCCAAGGAAAATTCCTATAACCTAACCCTTAACCATTTTTTCCCCTTTGCATGTATGTTTGTAGACTTTTGTATGCATATTTATCAGGAAATTAGGTGTTCAAAAGTGGACAAGAAGTCAACAAAGTGTTTCAAGTCAATAACAACCTATTTCAAGCTTGGAGACAACCTACAGTCTATTTTCTATAGATTTGATTTCATCAACCCAACAAGAAGACAAGCTTAGATCTGGTGCTACAGAATTGGTCCCTAATTTTGAAGAATTTTGGGCGAGGATTGATTTTTCATTAGTGGTAAATGAGTCCACCTTAAGGTTGGAAAACTATATTTTGTCATATTCCAGATCCCAACACTCAGAAACCTATTTTTTAGAAGTTTTCATTAGAAGTGGGACTGATTCGCCATCAGTGGCGAATGAGTCCCACTAGTGATTTTTAGTGATTTCTGTTAGCACTCAGGACACTCCAAATTCTTCATTCTCTGCCCAGGTGCACTCTAATTCAAGCTTCTTAATTTATGTTTTGCATTTGTTAATGTTTAGTTCATGCTTGCGTAGCACATTATGTTTTCAAACATTGCACATTTCTTAGGTTTTACATTCATAATCAATCAATTACACTACTTAGTTGCATTTAGATAATCCCATTTATCCTTAATAACATCATACGAATCTTAATTTGAGTGAACCACATTTATTTTTCATGAGGTTTATCTCTCTCCTTTTAGGTGAAGCATCCTAAGAGTGCAAGAGTAGTCTATAAGCCTCAAGCCCAAAAATCTATGGTTCATATTTAGAATTGAATTTCTATTATCTAAATATAAAAAGTAAATAATTTTTTTTTATCTAATGTAATCTCCATAATACTATATCCCCTTTAAATAAATGCAAAAAAAACATTTAAAGAATATATTCTAACTTATAAAAAAAACACTATTATGAAGCATAATCAAGTTCAAATTCATTCACTTATTTAAGCATCCATAAATTTTACCAAATAACCTATGCAACTCACAAAAATAATATCTTCTACATTTGATTAATCAATCAAACTTAGAAAGAAAAGAAACTACCAAAAATAAAACTTTACATATAACCCCTTATATTGATGTTTGAATATATCGGCTAATAATAATTCTCACTTCTATCATAGCCAATTGCACCTACCAGTGCCACTTCTCCTCTACCCTAAGTAAGTATTCCCAAATAAAATGATTTATTCTCTTTTGAATGCAACAAGTACATTTTTAGACACAAGCACAATATAATTTCTCTCAAAAAGAATCTCGTTCCTTATTATAAAATTACAGAATAGAGAAGAAACACAATTTTACTACTGGACTCAACAACATTCTTCCTCCTTATTTAAGAGAGTAGTCAAATTATTTTGCCACAACAAGAGCTAAAGTTAAATGATTTGTTATCATGCAACACAACTTATTGTATTAGTCTCTTTTTCATTTGTGTGATTATATACAATACTTAAAGGAAACTTTGAACATCATGCTTTCTATTCATCTTCCCCTATTGGAACTCTGACATACTTGGTTCTAGGCCCACAATGCAAACATAAATATAATTCAATTAAAGTACCTTGCTATGAAAATTTGGACCAAGGCCTTAAATTTACTAGACACTCATTAATCTATATCAATCCTTTCTAGTGCTTGTAGTGTGTCTTTGGCTCTGAAGAAAAGAATATTGATGTTGGCGACGTACTCTCTTTTTTTCCCTCTTTTATTGATAATTTTCTTTCCCAAAAGATAACAACTATAATTATATTAAATGATAGAGATCTTTTCGAAGCCCATGCCAATGGAATTTTCCAATTATCTATAAATTAGATTTTAGCACCATTTTTTATCGCCTATGAAGACCACTATTTGTTGTAGAAATTTCACACACCTCATACCATAATTTTTATCAGCACTAATACCATATGAAGGTAAAATACATGATTGATCAAGGAAAAAAAATACATATATAAAGAGATGAAATGCTATTAATATAGAAGAATAACATCAAGGTTTGTGCAGGATCATGATGGGCCAAAAGGTGGCCATATGATGGGTATTTGTAGGGTATGTGGCTGACGAATTTTTTCTTACCCAAAATTAATGCAACAAAAAGGGTTTTTAAAGGAGATTCTTAGCTTTCCACCAATATAAATTATTCTTTACTTTGAATTTAATAAATAATTATTATTCATTTTCTATTTGAATTACTACTAAAGTCCTGATTGATAGGTTGATTGAAAAACATCTATAGCTTTCAAACGGTATCACATTTTTTGAATCTAAAACATGCATCACATTCTATGCTTCGCATACTATAGGATTAAAAAAAAGAAAATTTGAATTTCATGAATTTTTGACCCATTTAAGGTGGTCAGACATACGAGTTTTTATATTTTTGAAAAGTTGTAATAAAAAAATTATAATTAATTATTTACTTGGAAAAAAATTACAAAAAATAATGCATCACATCCAGACATGAGTCCTCTACTTATATATAAAATATTATAAAAAAATATTATCATTTTATTATGGTTAGGGTGGTTAGACAGACACCTACTTCTTATTTTTTCTCTGAAATTTAAGTAGTACTACATTGAAATTTCAAATTTTCACCAAATAGATTTTTTTCTTTTTAAAATAAACCTAGTAGTTTAGAAAATAAATTCAATTTGCTATAGATTCTATTCTTACATATTTTTGAAATAATATAGATAACTTATTCCAATTTTTAGGTCAAGTTGCCTAACTCTGATTTTTCTGAATTTTTTGCCACTTAAGGGCCTATTTTTTCCATGATGATCCTACACATACCCGTCACAGTGCATAGTTGTGAGACAATCACCAATGTAATAGGAATTTCTAATAGACACTGTAGTGGACCATAAAATATCACCCTAACATTTTCACATTATTTTTTGCTCCTTTCTAATTGCCCATGTCTAATTATTATTTTTAATTACCCATTTAACTTTTATTTTCAAGAGATTGATTTAACTCTAAGAAACTATAAATATTTATTTGATGAACATTTAAAATGATAAATAGGGTTGGACTAAGGTGTATGTGCCCTTATCCCACATAATCCAACCTAAAATTCAAAATTTAATAATTGACCTTTATATAGGAGTGAATTTACCCCTTATACAAATTCCCCTTTTTGCCTTCTCCACTTTAGAAAACCAAGTTCAAAGGTGTAATTACATCTAATACCGCTAATTTCATCCCACTTGGTTCCTATTTTGTGTGTCAATGGGGGAATTTATGTCAGGGATGCCCGTGTGGCATGCTTACGTCCCTAGAAGGGTCTTGCAGCTAAACTTGCAAAGGCATTACACTTCTCATTGACCACGGTAGTCAACTTGTAACATCCTCTTTGGCTGACCAACCTGAATATGGCCATTTTCTTCATTTCTCCTTCAAATTCCCTCCATATACATGCATTTAACTTATTCCAAGATTTCTGATCAACTTCTGGGTATGTGCAGGATCATGATGGGCCAAAAAGTGGCAATATAATGGGTATGTGGCTAATGACCATTTTTTTACCCAAAATTGATGAAACGAAAAGGGTTTTTAAAGGAGATTCTCAAATTTCCACCAATATAAATTATGCTTTACTTTGAATTTAATAAATAATTATTATTCATTTTCTATTTGAATTATGACTAAAGTACTGATTGATAGGCTGATTGAAAAACATATATATAGATTTCAAACTGTATCACATTTTTTGAATAAAAAACATGCATTACATTCTATGCTTCGCATACTAAAACATTAGAAAAAATGAATTTCATGAATTTTTGTCCAAGTTAAGGTGGTCAGACATACAAGTTTTTATATTTTTTAAAAGTTGTAATAAAAAATTCATAATTAATTATTTACTTGGAAAAATATTACAAAAAAATATACATCACATCCAGACATGAGTCCTCTACTTATATCTAAAATCTTATAAAAAATATTATCATTTTATTGTGGTTAGGGTGGTTAGACAAACACCTACTTCTTATTTTTCCCTGAAATTTAAGTACTACTACATTGAAATTTCAAATTTTCACCAAATAGATATTTTTTTAAAATAAACCTAGTAGTTTAGAAACTACATTCAATTTGCTACAGATTTCATTCTTACATATTTTTGAAATAATATAGATAACTTATTCAAATTTTTATGTCAAGTTGCCTAACTCTGATTTTTCTAAATTTTTTGCCACTTAAGGGCCTATTTTTTCCATGATGATCCTGCACATACCCTTCTTCACACTCTTCTTGCATTCTCAAGCACTTCTAGCAGTAATTTTGTGCTCTATTGTAGAAAAAACTTCATTCCATCACTTTAGTAGAGCAAGTTTGGGACAACACCATTGCAGTAGAGGCTCGAGTACTCTCATTCTCTCCATTAGCCTTGAGTGCTCTTGGTGGAGGTGGTAAGCTTCCCATTCATCTTCTCTATTACTTTGTTTAGTAAGCACATTTACTATTTTGTAGAGTTTTATTTTTCTTCATTACATTAGTTTCTTTATCATACTTGCTTTCTTGGTTGTCCATGGAGGTAAACACACCTAAATGGGGGTCTGACTGAGGCAGGCCCCTGTACAACCACCCAAAAAAATTCATCTTCTTTGTGTGTAGAGGGACGTGCTTTTGGAAGCTAGCTTGAAAACAAATTTCTTTGTGAGATCATTCTTTCCACCCTAACTCTTGCATTTTTTACTTTTTCATATAAGAGCACATATTTTTTACTTAATAGCATTATTTTGGCCCTTTAGTAGTGGTTACCTAGGCCATTAGTTTGTTTTCATAGGTTTGACCTTTTCTCTTTAGTTGTCTAGTCATATGGATGCAAGCACACTTGAGAGATGCCAATGCAGTGTGTTGTTGTCCGAGGATCATGCTTTCGTCCTTAGGCAAAGAGCTTCTTTAGGTGTAGTGTTGAACCTGAAAAATGAACTCAACTAGCCCTATTTTGTGTTTTGGGTTTATAGAGTGATTGAAGGAATTTATAGTCCTCATCATTCTCATCCTGCACTTCCTAACACCCCATTAAGCTAACCTAAGTTAGGGCAGTTGTCTGCTCTTGGCCCTCTGTTAGCTAGGGCCTTGAACATGGTTGGTCCCCCTCTCTTACATTTTTGGTGAACCAACGTCTATTCATCCATTTGTGTTGAGACCTTTCATGTGTACTTCACGACTGTTGTATTCCTGAGCATTGTGAATGTTTATGAGAATCACAACCTAGTCCACAACTTTTGGGTATATTGTTAGGAGAAGTGTGCCACACCTCCCAATGAAAAGGACAAATTTCACTATCAGTTTCTCTATAGGCCATTTCTTTGGTCTCGCCATTAGTGTGTCCATGCATGAGCAGTTGTCAAGGGGCGAGGTAGGATTCGTTGATTAGACAAATTACATCCCCACTCCTCTTGTGTCCCCTATACCATTATCGGTGGATGAGTATTAGGTTATTCAAATATCTTTAGAATATGTCTCAACCCTTATCAAAGGGTTGGGTTCCTTAGAAAATCATTTGGAAAGGAACTCAAAGATGGCTAGGGCTGCTTGGGTCATTAGTGAATTAAAGTACATGATTAGAAAAGATTGAATAGGCTTAGAACTCTTGGCTAGTCTTACTAGTCTGATAGAAGCATGTGCTCCTTAGAAAACTCCTAGTGTTATGCGAGGAGCCACTTTTGAGGATTATGAAGTTCAGTTAGGAGTATTGATGCCTCCCACATCTATCTACATGTCTGACATAGTCCCTTCTATCAACATCCCTTCTGTCTATAAAAAATTTGAAACTATCAAAGTGAACAAGGTCCCCTTAGGCTTTAGCTTTAGCCCTCTTGTCACCTCTAGTGGTGGGGGTTTTGGCGGCATGAGTGGTGGAGACTTTGGTAGTGGTAGTGGATTTGGTAGGGGAGGTGGTGCTAGTGGAAGTGGTTCTAGCGGAGGTCATGGTGGTGGCTCCAGAAGTAGCAATGGTTTTGGTGGAGGCCCTATTAGTGGCGATGGTTCTGGTAGTGGTCATGGTGGAGGTCACATCAGTGGAGGTTCTAGAGGTGGCTTTGGTGGTGGTTTTGGAGGAGGTTCCTCTAGCCCTCTATCTTCTTATGACCCTATTCTACACTCCCTTCTTCAGAATATGGGTAAGACGCAGAGCCAGTTGGTGAATCTTTCCCAAGCATTTTCCTAGCCTATCTTTTAACCCTTCTTCTGACATAGTCCATTGTTGGTTGAAATTTTGAATACTCCCTTCCTGCAAGGAATGGAAATCCATAAGTTTAAAAAATATGGTAGTAAAGGGGATTCATAGAAACATGTGTCCACCTTTAACGCCTTGTGCACTGATTTATTCCACCACGATGCATTAATGGTGAAATTGTTTCTCCAATCACTTAAGGACACAACACTAGAATGATATTGTTCCTTGCCTAAAAATTATATTTTATCATTTGACCAACTTATAAATCAATTCCTTAGAAAATTTCAAGCTAACATTTGGCCGAAGATGACCTTTTCGGATCTCATCTGATGTAAACAAGGAGACAATGAAAAAACCACTGATTTCATAGGGTGATATCAATCACTTCTTTCACAAATCTTGTATCAGTTTCTTGATTATAATGTACAAAAGGCATTCATAGGGAGATTACAAAGGCCTTGGCGAGAGAAGTTCGCCCTTAAGAAGTACCCTTCTTTTGTGCATTTGTGTGTAGCCTTATGAGAGTACCAACAAATGGTTGTTCAGTTTGAGGGATCCTCCTTGCGCTCCCATTCTGATTTAAATTCCATCGTATCAATCTATGGGAAAGGTAAGGTCATTACAAATGTAGTAGCCCCTGCTAATGACAACAACCTTAAAGATGTAACTGGAAGTTCACAAAGTTATTGGAACCTTATTTTTTTCTATCTTACAAAAGTTGTTGAAGGACAAGATCATAACCTTGCTAAGTTTGAAGCCCCTTAAGGAGTATTACCCTAATTGGTATGATGGGAGCAGGGTGATCCCACAATAGTGGTTTACAATTTTGGCCCAACTAGACATTGAAATAATTTTTTTAACTAAATATTCACATTCGGGCACCTATAGTGGCTAAATCATGAGGAATTTGAAGATGACGGAAACTAGAGTTAAGTGAGATTTTGTTTATAGATTCTAAAAATATTTTTTTAAAAATTTTTGGAATCAGATTGTATTTATTTTTCCATCTCCCTCGAAAACTAGTTTTTTTCATAAAATAACTTTTTTAAAAAGTGACACTCACCGTATAAAGAAAATTTTTTTTCTATGAAGAATAAAATTCTAATTCCTTCTAATTTAGATTTGTAACTCTAATATATAGTGCTTCCACTTGGTTAGATATTTTTTTATTGAATATTTTTTCTTTAATCAAGTGTCGAAGTCAAACCAATTACAATTCAGATGTAGCATGACCATATAATGCATAATTTTTTTTGTATGTATCAAAATTCAATTTTTTTGTTGTTGGATCAAGGAATTCAATATCTAGTGCACTCATATTTTTCAAATTTTTTTTTACAATCTTCTATTTTTCCACATGTGGAGAACAAAGAGTTTAATTTTTGGTGAAAAACCTACATTCACAAGAAGTAAAAAATAAATATAATAATAAAATTAAATATATTTAAAATTATAATTTTTAGGAAGCTTATAATAAGGACTACATATTTAAAAAAATAAAAATTAAATGAATTCATTTGATCCCCCAAAAGGTAAATCAAAAGTTGATTTTTATCAACATTTTGATAGGTGTAAAGGAGACTATTATAGTTATGGTTTAAAAATAGCGGGGTTCTATCTAAGGGGGTTTGATCTAAGGTAGTTTGATCAAACCCTCTTCAATTGGAGTGCTTTAAATGAAACTTTTAAAGGCTTAAATCATTATATTTTCTAAAAAATGTGATTTCAACAAAAATCAGAATCTCCCACAAATTGTAAACCAGTTTTGTGGGATCACCCAGCACTTATTTTTAGTACCACCAATTTAATGGAAATGATATTGAACATTGTATGTGGTTGCATCATGGGATACAAGATGTATCGAGCATTGTACCAATCATCTTAATGGGAGTAAACAAAATGATAACAAATCAGTGGTGAAAGCTAATAGTGAATTGCAAATGTACACAAACCCATTTCTATCACATTCTGCTAAGATGATTATCGATCCAACTAATTCTATTACACAACTTGAGGCCTATGTTAACATGGTCATGGTGTCATCTACTAATCTACCTGCATCCAGTTTTCTAGACATAATATTCACATCACAAGATTTTCCATTAAACAGCAAGCCCTCTCCCCTCTACATTCTTGCCCGCCTCAATGGTAACATTGTGATAGGGATCTTGGTGGACCCCACAAGTCATGTGAATTTCATCATGGAAGAAACATTGGTATTAAATTCATTACATAGGGAAGAATATGAAGAAACAAAATCCACCATCCGTGTGCATGATGGTATGTGTCTCAAACCATACGGCTTGATAACTTTGTTTGTCCTAACTTTGGACCTAGGGCTATTGACATGGTTTTCGATGTTATTTTGGGGTAAAATTTATTCAGGTTGAAGCTAGGCATAACTTGGCTAGCTTCCATGAATGGAATCACCTCTATTGTTCACAAATGTTTAAAATTTTCCCATGAAGGTACCATGCATGTGGTGCATGACACTAGATACCAGCCCCTAGTGTCTTGTGGTAGATATCCATAAGATCACTTTTGGCCCGCCCCAGTCGGTCCGATTCCTCTGAGAACACACCTACTTTACAAGAATTATGTAAAGTATAAGACTACAGGTAAAACACATCTAAAACTAACCCTTCCTCTGGTACAACAGTCAGTCACTTCCTCTTCCCAAGAGGAGAAGGAGAAGTCTGCACTAACCGCTCCGCCTTCCCAAAAGGGAGAGGAGAAGTCCATGCCAACTCCCTCTTCTTCTTGTAAAGGAAGAGAGAAGGTTTCCTTTCTCTAAACTACCTCATCCTCTCCCCTTTCTTGGGATGAGTATTGGACGAGTTAGATAAATGGCTATTTGCTAAGTCTGATTATACCTCCTTGGCGCAGGCCCAAGCTTAGGATCTCAGATATCCCTAATGAATACCCTAGACTGTGGTATTACTTATATGGTAGAAAGAAAGGTTCCCAAAGAGAATTCAATCTGTGACCTCCTACCGCTCTTGCTCCTAAAGTAGTGAACGGGAAGATGCTCGATGTTGAGGCTCTTGAGCCAACTTCCCCCACCACTTCTTGACCTGCTCCTCCTGCTCCCATTTAGGAATTCATTCCTCTATAGGAGATGGTTGTAGTGGACGTTCCCATGGTTAAGCAGGAGCTTTCTATTCTCTCATAGCCTCCAGCCTCCAACCCAAAGAGTTGTAGAAACTTCCTTATGCACAAGCGCAAGCACTGACGAAAGGCTCTTATAGATGAGCAAGCCACCTCATGAAGGAAGGAGGAAGAGATGACCACCCCTACTTTAGGGCCTCTTGTAGTGTCTTCCTCTCCCCTTCCTTTTGCTTTTTTTTAGTCTAGTTTCACATTTCTTTTGACTCCCACTGTGAGTATGAATGCGCCTATCCCCAAAGGGGTACAGGTGTTCATTTCTCCTTTGGTGGATCCAACTTTGCTGATGTCTATTCCAAATATCCATCCTTTCCCAAAGCCCATGGATATGATTAATAACTCAGTTTTATCCACGGCGGTTCCTTCCTCCTCTTCCTCTGCACCTCTAGCCTCGTCTATGGGGAGTTTGTCTCCTCCAATGAAGCAAAAGGTGGAATGTGTTCCTTATAGCAGTGAAGGACATAAGAGGATCCCACCTTATTCACAAGGTGTTCACATGCTGACTTGTTTTGTCCTAGTGAAGAAACCAGTCTTGGCTTCCCCTGAGTTCGTCACCACTTCCGAGTCACTCAACAAGCCTAGTAGTGAATCTCTGGCACAGCCTACCCTATCTGCTAAAGTTAGACACGATTCTCTTGTAGGTGCATGTTTAACTTTTTGGATGAAGTTCTTTCCTTGTCAGTGATCTTCGTGAAATTGTTGACCCTAGCTCCACAAGAGCTCGGTGAAGAAGACATTGTGAGGCCTTCTTCCTTAGCCCTTGTTGCAAGAGGACCAAATACTCCTCTTAACATCCCATTACTGCACACACATTATCCTTCCCCCCATGATGGTCTAGAGTGGGAAGTGGATGACCTCTTGTTCAATTAGTGTTAGGAGGAGGCCCCTTCTTG
This sequence comes from Sequoia sempervirens, assembly GCA_007258455.2. Classification (NCBI taxonomy): domain Eukaryota; kingdom Viridiplantae; phylum Streptophyta; class Pinopsida; order Cupressales; family Cupressaceae; genus Sequoia; species Sequoia sempervirens. The sequence continues at coordinate 8,788 of VDFB02280389.1, read as the reverse complement.
ATCTTTTGTATTTATGTGTGTTTTTTGATGTGTTCCCCCATGATCGTGCTATGTGTGCTTAGATGACCCTTGTCATTCTTGTTGGTGCTTGGATGCAGGCATGGTTTTTGTGTCATAAACCTTCCTCTATTTGTATCATCATTCTTCCATGTTTGTACTTGATTTTCGATAAATTGGGGACAATGCAAAGCATTGGGGGCATTTAGGCTCCCCTTTCACGTTGACCCAATTTTTTATTCTTACTTTGCTTTCTCATGCATTCTTCACATGGTTTGATATAGTAGGGGGTTGATGAGCTCATTGATATACTATTATTATACATATACATACATACATATATATATATATGAGTAGTTCTAACCCTGAAATATCAGGCTACCCCTATGCCCTTTGTTTGTTATTTTGTCTTTCTCTTTCCCTTTATCTTCCTCTCTTATTTTCTTGAGTTGTCCCTCTCATGTGTGACAACACCTTTCTTCAACATTTTAATTTTCAAAAAATACATTTGTTTCCAACGAATCTTTTCTCGAAAATCTTCACAAATCTTTCTTTAGAATCACATTCTGAACTTGGATCCCTAACACAACACATTTCCATCATCACAGGTTCATAAAGAAATGACTTGAAAGCCTTCCTACAAAGAGGGAACAACTTTGACCTTCCCCTCATGTGGGGGCATATTCTTCCTTTTCAATTCCTTGATGAAGTGAACATCTTTCAAAAGGATCCCTTGATGATGGATCGATTTGAGAAAGAAAATATATGCTTTTGAAATGTGCATCCCTTAAGTCGGCATCTTCTTCATGATGGGTTCACAAGGGACCCCTTTTAAAGTCTTCCAAATTGTCGATGGTCTGCATGACTATCCACTTACTTGCCTACATGGCCACATCTGGACTCTACAAAGTCTTCTTTCTTGTGTTTCCTCCATGTGTGAGATATTGGGGGATACCTCCTTGTAGATCTAAGAGCTTGTAGGGCGCTTCCTTTTGGATTTCTCAATAGGAGAGATCTTGGGGATAGCTCCCCTGTAGGTATGTGGGTCTATAAAGAACTTTCTTGGGGTTCCTCCATGTGAGAGATCTTGGAGGTTACCTTCCCTACAGGTCTACTAGTCTATAGGGCACTTCCTTGGGTATTCTTCATGCGAGAGATCTTGGAGAATACCTTCCCTATAGGTTTGCAGGTCTATAGGCAACTTTCCTAGCTTCCTCCATGTGAGAGATCTTGGGGGATGCTTCCTGAGTATAGTCCATGTGAGATTTCTTGGGGGACACCTTCCTTTCAAGTCTAGGGGCCTATAAGTCACTTACTTCATGGGGCTTCCTCCATGTGAGAGATCTTGGGGGCTGCCTCCTTGTAGGTCCATGGACCCATAAGACACTTTCTTTCTTCAACTTCATAGTTCTGAGAAGCTATGAGGTCCTTCTCGTACCCTCCACCTTCATGTTTTTCAGATTATGGTTTTCTTCCTTGATGGTTTAGGTATACATTTCTAACACTAATCTTATTTGATCTACTTTATCAAAGAACTCATCAGTATTCATGCTCACTAAAGCGGGGGAAAAATGTATAGGAGTGAATTTGCACCCCTTATGCAAATTCCCCTTTTTTCCTTCTCCAATTTAGAAAACCAAGTTTGGAGGATTAGTTACATCTAAGCCCACTACTTCCATCCCACTTGGCACCTGTTTTGAGTTTTGGTGGGGGAATTTCTATTGGGGATGCCCACGTGGTGCGTAGACGTCCATGTGATAGACGTATGTCCCTGGCAGATTCTTGTGCCTGAACTTGTAGAGGAATTACACTTCCCATTGGCAGTTGACTTGTAATTCCCTCTTTGGCCAACCAACTCAAATATGGTCATTTTCTTCATCTCTCCTTCAAATCACCCCCTTCTATATGCATTTCAACTTCTTCCAAGCTTTCAAATCAACTTCTTCACATTGTTCTCGCATTCTCAAGCACTTCAAGCAGCACTTTTGCACTCCATTGCAACAACTTCACTTCGTCACTTCAGTAGAGAAATTTTGGGACAACACCATTGCATCGAAGGCTCAAGTACTCTCATTCTCTCCTCAATTAGCCTTGATTTCTCTTGGTGGAGGTGGTAATATTCCCATTCGTCTTCTCTATTACTTGGTTGAGTAAGCACATTTATTGTTTTGTAGTGTTTTAGTATTCTTCATTATATTACTTTCTTTATCATACTTGCTTTCTTGGTTGTATGTGGAGGTGGAAACACCTAAATGGGAGGGCCTGAATGAGGCAAGCCCCTATACAACCACCCAACATTTTTTCTCTTCTTTGTGTGTAGGTGGACGTGCCTTTGGAAGGTAGCTAGCATATGAATTTCTTTATGAGATCATTTTTCCCACCCTAACTCTTGTATTTTTACTTTATCATATTAGAGAATATTTTGTTTACTTAATAGCATTATTTTGGCCCTTTAGTAGTGGTTACCTAGGTCGTTAACTTATTTTCCTAGATTCGAACTTTTCTCTTTAGTTGTCTGGTTGTACAGACAACAGCACACTTGAGAGATGCCAGTACATCGCGCTATCATCCCAGGACTGCACTTTTGTCCTCAGGTAGAGAACTTCCTCAGGTATAGTGTTGAATCCAAAAACTGGCTCACATAGCCCCATTTTGTATTCAAAGTTTGTAGAGTGATTGAAGGAATTTATAGTCCTCATCATTCTCATCCTGCACTTCCTAACACCCCATTAAGCAGAGGTAAGTTAGGGAAGCCTTTCGCTCTCGGCCCTCTATGAATTGGGGCCTTGAACATGGTTGGTCCCCCTCTCTTACAACCTTAATATTTTTATGTGTCCAAAATTCTTTGTTGGTTTGTCATAATAGTTAATACAAAATATGTAGAAACTTGTATAAATATAAGTCTTTCCCTTCATTTGAGCATCTAATTGAATTTTGAACTCTTAAGAAACTAAGAGGAAATTAATGCAATATCAATCTATAGAATAATAAGAAGTTATGCAACATTATTTCAATCAATTAAAAGTCTTCAAAACATCAAAAAATTATATTTATATTTTGTAAGAATTTTCATGATTATGCTTATGTGTTATTATGAGCTCTAACCCTTGCAAGATCATTAAGAGTCCTCCAACTTCTCCTTTTATGTGATGAGGAAAGTGTCTATAGTCCAAAAATGGATGTATATCTAAGTGGCAAGTTAAAGTTGTGTTATTTATCTTTCATTTTTATCCATTTTTATCTACTCTCTCTAGAGCATTCAGTTTATACCATTATCATCATAGTCATTTGTGGAAGTAGAAACATCAAAAAATAAATTTACCAAGGAAAGACCTCATATGCCACAACCCTTCTCAACTTGTCCTTGAAAGTCACACGTTTGAAGTGGATTCAAGTGGTTTAGAGATATCAAGGAATTAGAAACCTAGTTCAAGCATCCAAGCACCTTTCATCACCAAATTAGGGAAATTTGATTACTAACAGAATGTGAGACAACAAAACTTGATCTTATTACTAGAGGCCCTCAAATGGTGATGCATCTTTGCAAGTTCTAAAACCCTAGAACATATCATCTTCAAACTAGGGTGCCTAGTGCCCATATCTTGCCAAATTAGCCTCACATTCACATGTTAGGTTTCTCTCTATCTACACTTTCCAACTCTATTCTCTATTTATCTTCTTTCAACTATTAGTTTTCAATATTTTATAATTATTTGTCTCTTTCTTCTTAACTCACCTAGTTTTAAATATTTCTCAATCAATCGTCACATCTCACCAAACCAAAAATAAAAGGAAAAAAACCCTCACTAGTTTTTTGTCTCCCCCTTGAGGAAATAAGTCAAATATTTTATCTTGGTTACTATTGTGTCCCCTAATGTTGATGGTGGAAAGTGTGATTGAGGTTAAGTAATTGATTTCATATGGTGATATCAAGCCCTCTACTATTAAATTTTATCTTCTCTTCCAAATGATGATGTGCAATTTTTTTTCATTTGAATCTTATAACCAAACATTTGAGATAATATTAAACTAATGATATACCCATAATTGACACACTTGTGCATGAATCTTCATGATTAGCTAATATGAAGGTTCTTGCTCATTGGTTCATATTGGTCAATTAAAAGTAGCCTAATCTTCTAATTATCAATCACTTAAAACTAAAAAAATAAAAAAAATCATGAATTTTTGAGTCCATTCCCTAATGCTCCAATTACTTTAAAACAATTATTTGATTCAACTCCCCCATTCTCCATTCATACCAGCAAACCTTTACTATATTCACAAAATCCAAAATCCTTTTTTCAATACCATCATGAACCTAGACATGATACAAAAAGATGCATGAAAGTGCAATACCTCATCGATTCTAATATCATAGAGATCATGAATGTGAATGATAAAGGGAATAAATTTGTTACACCTAATAAAAACCTGCAAATCTATTCCAATCCATTTCCTACCCATATTGCTAACCATGTTGAACCATCCAATGATACATTATTCCCATCTATCACCAATGGATAGTATGGTTAATTGATGTATGTTCATCATTTTGAAGACATACATACACTTCTTCCTAATATTATCTTCACCCATATCAATGCTTCCATGCATGCCCCTGATGTTACATTCTATATTACCACTAGAATTAATGATAAACCTATAGAAACCTAAAGTATGACCTTATTCAACCATCCCTAATTTTATCCTATATTGAGCCATGAATTAAATCAATATTTATTGTTTCTTTAATTATTCGCTTTTTTATTCTAATAATTTTTTAACATAAATAAATATTTATTTGTTTAATCAATATCATTTCATATGTCCCATTAATCAAATAAATACTTTATTTTTTTAATTAGTTTCCCTTTTTCCTCTATCGTTGTCCTTATAATCATATCCTTTCATCTTATCCACATGTATCCAATATAAATTTATCCTCATGTGATAAATGTCCAACTTCTCATGTGCAAATTTTTCTCTAGATTCATTGAACCTATAATCATAATCATAGTAATAGCTAAAAAACCAGATCCTAATGAATCTAAGCTATATTTAAATCCCTAAGCCTTGATCCCAATGAGATGTTTGAAAGCTTCCAAAACAAAGAAACCATTAAACTAAGCATAAAATAAACAAGTGTAAAAGAAAATTAATCTAGAACTCCAAACCTTATCCCATTGTGGGAGTGGTGTCGTATTGATATGGAATAATGACCCTTTCCCAATCACTTGGATAAAATGAGCATCTAATTGAACTCCACTAATGAAATATTAAGCTAAAATAAATGAAACTATGCTATGGGTAGATGAAAAAGATGAAATAAGCTTGATAATGGATGCAAGGATGAATTAAGATATTATTCAAATGAGCAACATAACTTTCTTTGATGGAAGTGGATCCATTTCTCTACAAAATGTGAGGTATTTATAGGAGAGAAAATGAAGAATCAATGGTCAAGATGAAAAGGATCAATCAATGGTCAAGATGGAATCAAGGGAAAAGAAATGGATCAAGGATTCTCATCAATGGATGAGAATCAAAGATCACATGGATCAAAGAAACCATCAAGGACTCACAATGATTCAAACAAACACACTTTCAAAGTTTGTTACAGAGTTTGTTATGAAAGAATATTCTATTTTTGGATCCAAATAGAAGAATATTCCTTCGGAATATTTCCTATGCAAGTGCATGAGTGAGAAAAATTAGCAATTAGTATTTAAAACTAAGTTCCAATTGTTCATGACGAGGAATATGAGGATTATCATTAAATAATTAGTTTATTTAATGAAAATGGGATGCAAATGAAATTTAATTCAATAATTTAGGATTATTCACTTATATGAGAGGACATAACCTGGTGTTTAAATTAAATAATTTTTATTATTCAGTTAAACAAGATGAAGGTGAATGTGAAAAGGGGCGACTTAACCTATTTAAATTAATTAGATTATTAGATTAAAATGATGCATTTAATTAAATAACTAGGTTTATTTAATTAAATAGTCTAAAAGAAGATGAATTTCAGGATGAAACAATGTTAGTGAGCAAATTCAAGTGTCTAATACCATTCATGACAATATTAGGTGTCTATATTTTGGTCCTTTTCATGTTGACCCTTGATTCTTCATTTTCTATCCTATAAATATCTCACATTTTGGAGAGAAATGGACCCACTTCCATCAAAGAGAAATTATGATAAGTTTGTTTGTTTAAGAATTGGCTATGAAGGTAGCCACCCAATATCTAGAGGCCTAATAGAAAGCACAAGCATAAGAGAGATATAACAATATGACAAGAATAAACTGTATTCTGCCAATGATGCAAATAGAATAGAATGAGTTGTGCTATGTTGTGCAAAAGTACATAGGAAAACCCTTGGTTATATAGTGAAGGTGAGAACATAGGAGGGCATAAGATTATGACAAGTGTTGTAATCTTATGACATGAGACAACTATGAAAAACTATCACTCTACCTAAAGTGGAAAAGTGATAATGTGATAATCACCACAAATGGTGGATCACCCACAAAAGGTGGAGAGGTAATCACATGATGTATCCATGAAAGGTGGGTGTGATAAAGTAATAACACGATAAGTCCACCAACAGTGGAAATTCTCCAACTACCTACTATGTGGTCCCTAAGTAAACATAACTAAGGTGTAATTATGACCTAGGACAAGGTGCAACACTTTTAATTACACCAACACCCCCCCTTAAGTGCAACTTAGGGAGAATGTAGACAAAAGAAAACAATACAAGATGGGTCTCAGCTACTAGGCCATGTTAGGTACCCATGTGCACACACAATTCAATGCAATCTCTCATAAAGTAGAGAAAAGGAGAAAACCCAGTGGGACAAAACTCCTCCCCAAAAGAGAAACAAAAAAAGAAACATGCTCGAAGAAGGAAAAAACCTCGTGTGAGGAAAAAGTACCCCCATAAGAGATAATGCAGAAAGTCTGTGCAACCCCCCCAATAGAGAGTCATTGCTCAAATGTCACAATGTCTAGAGTTGCCAATATGAACTGAAGAAGGAGATAGAGTAGAACAATGTGAAGACTGATTTAGAGCAGACCAAGGATAATGATGAGTCCTCCGAATTTTGTTCCAAAAGAAATACCAAACTATGACAAGCACTGATAAAAAGAATTAGGTACAATTGCAAAATATGTCACATAACTGGTGACTAAGCTGAATCTGTCAACTCAAGAGTAACTACAAAATATGGTGATGAAGAACTATAGATGAATCCACACTAGAATAGGAATAAGGTTGGAACCAAGAAGACAACTATGTGAGCATCAACTTGAATGCTCGTCAATAGAAGATTGGTACAATCTAAGTCTCACTGGAGCCATGCACCAAGTCTCTGGATGTAGAACCAAACTTCTGAAGACAGGTAGAGTGCTTCCAAAATAGGAGTGTCTATATGGTGACTAGTCCATCTCACCGAAATACATGGGTAACTAGCCATTGCATTTGTTGAGTAGATAAGAACTAACACTTGATACATAGATCAATCCAAAGAAGCATACAATATGACATAGTACACTGAAATAGAAGGATTGTGGGACTTTATTCTAGTGTGTTACAACATTACATAGAGGAGAACTACAATCAACATGATATAAAACTGGAAATGTTGATGAAGAAGCCAACCAAATGTTCCTCGAAGCAGAAGACCATGAAGAAATCCCTCCAAGTGGATGTCAATAGAAGCAATTGGCCCCTTGTTGACTACCAGTTAGAGGAGCAACCGTGCATGACAAGGCTCGATCAGGAGGCAAAATTATTTTCCCAAGTTTGCTTATTATTGCATGATTTGTTTAAAAAAAAAAACTTTATTAAAAGCTCAATTTGAAAACATTTATTAAGGAAAAAAACTTAATAAAAACTTAATAAAGAATATTTTTTTTAATTTTTGAAAAATTTTATTAAAATATTAATGAAGAAAACTTTTTTTTCAATTATTATTAAAAACTTTAATAAAATATTAAAGAAAATACTTTAAAAGGTTTTTTAGCTAAAATTAAAGGAAAAAGAAACTTTATTAAAAAAAGATTATTTTAAAAAAAAATTAATTTAAAAATCTTATTAAAAAATTAATTTAAAAAGTTTATAAAAATCAACAATAATAAAAACTTTAAAAAAAATGAAGCCGAGGGCAGTAGCACCACCCCAATCACATGTGGTAGGTGGTTGTATGCAAAAGCTTGCACGTGAAAAACTTAATAGACCGCGGTATTTTTCAATACTTGTCTGTTGGTATGCCTTTTAAAATTTTATTTTATTATATATTTAAAAAAAAAACTTTTGGTTTAAAACCAAAAAAACATGATTTTATTGATTTTTCGTCAAATTTTCTTAAGATTTTAAAAAAATTGCGAATATTTATTTGCAGAAAATAAATTAATTTGTTTTAATAAATTTGTACCTACACAAGTAGAGCTGTACAACCCACCTACTAAATTTTTTTTTCCTCCTAGAGCAACTTTGTCTAAATTTGATGATTTGACAATCGATTTAGGGATTTTTGGCCCTTTTGAATGCAATGGTGATGTCCTCTTTCACTGAAAATACTTTGAAATGGTAGCTAGCTCATGGATTTGGCAACGACCTCAAATATTCAAACCCTTACAGATTTTGCCTCCAATGTTCAACTAGGATGAAACAAAAGGAAAATTTGACTATCTCAGAAACTCCAGATGCAATGGTAAGCTTAGATCTGATGCAACAAGCTCCCAAAATGCACCTACAATATAAGGTCAAAAATGGAAC
>VDFB02280388.1:0-60724 GCA_007258455.2 Sequoia sempervirens | reverse complement strand
GAATTTCCTTCGTACCTTACAATGGTGTCACCATGGCTGCCCCAAGTCTCATGTGCCTCTCAAAATCAATTCCCTCTATGGCATCCTTTTCGCATATTGGATGCTCTAAGGTTGGAGCAGCAACTTGGCCAAAACAGAATTCTTCCCAAACTGATTCTTCATCATACTTTGGTGCCCCAACACCTGGATCCCATGGTCCTATGAGCTGATGTTTTCTATTTGAAAGAATATGCTCAATGTATACCTCCTGAGTGGTTGTTTCCCAAATCACTTGATTTTTCTCATTACCACTTTCAGCAATAGACTATGGATCCACATCATCAAAATCACTAAACCTCTAGTCAAAGTTAACTGCGTGTGCTGATAAATCAGATTTGTTCTCAAGAAATGGATCAACACTATTAATGTCATCCTCCATTAGAACATCATCATGATTGAAAAAGAATTCATCCAATGGAGGATCCCCATCATACTTAGGTGACCCAAATCCCATGTGTTGAAGGGTTGATTGCTTTGTTCACCGTGCTCCTTCTGTGATGTTGTCTCTATGAATAAATCACTCTCTAACTCACCACTACTGATGTCAACATAAGTATCTCTCTCCATCAGCTTAGTCTAGTAGTCAAACCAAAAACCACCCATGTCACCATCACTGTAATGAGGTACAAAATCATCAATGTTGGTTGTTTTGAAAACTCACATCCATTTTGCCTTCAACGAGCCCATCATCTGAAGGTATATTACTGACCTCAACCCTGACACCCTTGGTGCTAGTGTCAACAACTTCATTGGACAGCTCAAGGGATGCATTTAGGGTTGTTGTTATGTCTTTTTCCTCATGCACTATCTCACCAATAGTAGTCACATGCATGTCTAAGAGATCATCCTGGTTTTCTATCATACATTCTTCATGTGATAACTCCTAAGGAGTTGCATCAGCATCAAGAGGAAAATTATCCATCACCAAATCTTTATCATGATTAGATGCTAACACATCCGAATCATCATAAGCATCATCATTCTGATAAAAGGTTGAATCATCATCATTAGCTGATTTGAAGACACCACCATAATTACCATCAACATGCTCTTCTTCTGAAGGTGCATTAGTGAGCTCATCATACCCATCAGCTCTACTAAAATCTTTTGAGAAATCATTGGTCTTAGAATCATCACTAGATGGACCCGGATCAGGATTCAAGACTGTTGTTTTGACTTTTTTGTCAAACCAAACCTCATCATCACTAGTTACATGCAAGTCTAAAGGATTGGTTTGGGGCTCTATCACACATTCCCCATGTGTCGAACATTTAGATTTTGCAACAATCTATGAATGCCTTTTTAATGTTAGGGTCCCTCATTAGCCTGGTTATTTCCTGCATCAACTCAAAAATAGACTTTTTTGCAGTCATTTATCCACTTTGCTTCTAACAATTGATAGAGAGGCCCAAAAATAGACATGCAGGTGCTGGTCACCAACATGCCATATAGATGTGAACCACTGGAACTGATAACCACTACTGAAACTCTGACATGCACTAAAGAATTGTGGCAAAGGACTCCAACAAGCTGGCAGGAAAGCTTGCTCTGATACCACTATAATAACCACCCCCAATTATTATTTTTTTTTTACAATGTTTGTTGATTGTGATGTTTTGCTGATGTGTTTGGTATGTCTTTGTTCCTATGCTTACATCAATGCATTGCATGTATATGAATTATTGCATAGAAAGGGTAAATAACAAGGAAATGCATTGCTTTTCACATTGTAATAAAACATATCATGATTGCAATTCATTACAAGTAAAATCAGACTTAAATGAAGATGTTTCAGACCTGGCATGTAGAGTTATCAGACCTGATAACAGTCTCACATAGGCATCAAATTACAAACAAGGCCTTATGAAAGTCACCCAAAGATGGTGCTAGCAATCCACAACATTCGCCTTCGTCCGAGCCAACAATAACATGTAAAAAGACACCATGAACTCGCTATAGCAGACCCAAAAGTTACTGTCCAACTGAGAATGGTATGAAAATACCAACCCAGAAATGTACGACCCCCTAGGAGGGGCGACCAGCTCCCAAAATTCCAAACTTCAGCAATAAATTCAAACCAATGCTTGAAAGGAGGCGCCCAGGTTAGAGGAATTCAATGAGCCAATACCCAGAACGATTGGCCAAGCATGCACAGAGTTATAAATGGATTTTCACCTTCAGCCACTGTCCAATAGAGAGTTTCCAAAACTCTGGAAATGCAACCCAGTCCTCAGAAAATGCTTCAAAACACCTCAATCACTTCCAAAAATGAAGTCAAAGATCAAGCACTCCAAAATCTTCAAACCCACGTCAAGAAAAACAAAAGATCTTCATCATTTCTCCTCCAAAGTGTTTGAAATCAGACCTTGTGAGCACCCAACTATAATCCCTGAAGTAGAATCACCACTCTCCGGCTAGGGTGGATCTCTCACCATTGAAACCAACTCCAAATGGTGAGGGTTATCATCCTCAACTCGCAACAGTATAACCCTGGAAGCATTCCAACAGCATCCTGTTAAGTTGTCAAATGAAGGATGTCCAAATGAAACTCAAAGTGTTGCTTATATAGAAGTGAGAGGGAAACTAGGGCAACTTTATTTTGAATTATTTTTCCCTCCAAAACTCCCACCCCCCCTTCATGAGCTTTTCATTTTATTTAAAAATCCTTGTCTCCCAAATGTGGTGTCCACCTTTTGAGGCATAAAATAAGCTAGCTTAATTTTATAAAATTTATCTTTATTCTAGGCGGCCATCATAAAGGTGCATTATCCCCCTTTTTCTAAACAACATTGCTCAACTAGGCCAGGGGGTGAAGGGTTGGCCGTCTTTTAACGTTATAACATAGGTTATAAAATCACCTTTTTGAAAACTTAAGTAAATAATTTGCTAAAACATTAGAGCTCACTAGACAACTACCACGCACTGCCCCAATTGGAAACCCTACACTACTCTGACGCCAAGACCAATTACTAAATATATTAAGTGGTTCAAATCACCAACTAACCAAAATAGAGGACAGCGAAAAAAGGGGACGTTACAGCTAACCACAAACTGAAATACACCCTAAGGTTTCTACATAACAATCATGCAAAAAATCTATTAAAATAATATCTTTCTATTTTTGATGTTAATGATCATCTCATTGATGTTTCTAACTTCGTCCTTTGTAAACGATTGTTTCTTTTAGAAACATCGTATTTTGTAATTTATTTAAGGAACATTCGTTCCTCCTGATTAATGCACAACAACATCGATTCTGTAACATGGTATCAGAGCAGTAAAAATAAATTTTTCGAAAAATTTTAATAATTTCATTTTGAAATTATTTCAGTTTGTAAATTTTTCGAAAAATCTGGGACTGTTCTTCTGGTTTGAAATCGAAGGCGTCATTGTGTTTGAAAAATTCGTGGGTCTCCGAAAAAAAAAAAATTTCGAGGGCTTTGTGCAAGCATTTTCGTGGGTTTTTACCGGCCATTCAAATTCCTCCTTTTATGACATGATTTCCGCGGAGCCGCTGGATTTCTTTTGAACCCGCGTGGCTACTGCCCCGGCTTGGTTTGACGCTTCGGGCCTACCGGACGGTTTTGTTCGCATCGAGACGTAATTGGCCGTGGCTCGTGTTCGCTGTTCGCGGGTTTGTGTTCGTGTTTGTGTTTGTGGTCAGCTTCTTTATACTCGCCATGTTCTCAGGTTTCCGAAGTTCTCAAACCTTCTTCTCGGGCTTTGTTGCCCGCTTAACTTCTTCCGTTCTCGCCAACTTTCCAAAGAACGTGCTTTTTGGAAGTTTTGGACAGAGGGCCGCTGCATTGTTTGGAGGACGCTGATTTCCATTCTTCGGGTGTCATTTCTGAGCCTGCTTTTTCTCGTTATAGGTTGTTCTGCTTTAGAAGACGCTTTTCCAAAACCTTCACTTTGAAACGCTCCTGCGTATCCTTCCTAAAAACTTTTGAATTTTGTGGATACCGGCCGGAGTTCTCATTCGCCGTGTTTTCTCAAGAATCTTTCCACTTTTCCAATTTTCTGTACCTTCCATGGCGGCTAGGGTTTCTGCAAGTTTCGGCTAGGGTTTTAAACCCTCAGATCAAGTCGAAAAATTATTTTGCTTGCAGATTCCTTCTGGGTTTTTTGAGATCTCAACTGGGTTGCTTTCAGATTTTTCTGGGTACCTCGTTTTCTGTGCCTCGAAATTTGTGCCTCAGTTTCAAGTCGGAAAAATTTTCTGATTGCAGATTCCTGGTGGGTTTTCCGAGATCTCAACTGGGTTGTCGTCCGATTTTTCTGGGTGCTTTGTTTTCCGTGCCTCGATTTTTGTGCAGCTTTGTTCAGGCGGCTAGGGTTCCACTTCCTCGCTTTGAAGCTCTAATAACCCATGTTTTGGTTTTAAATAAATATTTTTGGCCCCGTGAAAAGAAAAAAAAAAAAAACTGGCTTCCGGTTCCTGGAGGGCTTATAATTTTGTCCTCAAAAAATTACGAAGTTTTTCCTCAGATACCCCCTTGTCGGTTTCAGCCATTCAGAGGGTTTCATTTTACCGCTTTTTCCTCAAAAACGATGGATTGTAATCTTAGTTTCAACGATTTTTCCCTCAAAAACGTGGTTTGGTGCGCTCGCTTTTTTGTCGCAGCTTAGGGGCTTAACATCCCACATCCGCTTCTTGGTACCGCTTCCGGGCCATGTCCATCCTCGTTAAGATTTGAGGGTTTGCCGATTTTTCCTCAAAATCGTAGCAGCTGTTCTCAGTATGTCTCTGGTTACAGGGAGGGACAGTTTTCCAACTTCAGGTTGGACGGTTGGTGTTGTTATTTCCAGAAGTTCTGCAGTTTCTGGGAGGGTTGGTGGCAGACTCCTCTCAAGTGGCAAAGTCAGTGGCAGGCTCTTGTTTTTTGTTGCAGCAACGTTCTGAGATGAAGGGGGCACCCTTCTTTGTTATCTCGGTAGTTAGAATGATGACCATTAAGGGAGGGTATTAAAATAATATCTTTCTATTTTTGACGTTAATGATCATCTCATTGATGTTTCTAACTTCGTCCTTTGTAAACGATTGTTTCTTTTAGAAACATCGTATTTTGTAATCTATTTAAGGAACATCATTCGCTCCTCTGATTAAATGCACAAATAACATCGTGACTCAGAACAAAAATGGCTAGCAAATGATGGAATCACCTCCCCAAATGTGGCACCAAAATGAGGGTTGGAAACTCTTGCACAAGTGAATATCAATGATGCCAAAATGCTGCTCCCAAGAAAGCGAATTAGGCCTGCTCTGCTGCTAGTGCAAATCTGAAGCAAACACAACAACAAACTTCCTCCAAATGCCCAAATTTTCCCTTCAATGCTAGTCACCTTTCTTCCCAACTATGGCACACCACCTCTAGGGCCAAACCCTAGACACATCACCCTCCAAAACGTGCCAGCAAGTCTGATCCAAAGATCTGATTGGAATTTCTGTTTTTCTTCTTCAAATAATGCCAATGAAGTACAAGTAGGCCTCCGTCATGAAGCCTTCCCAAGATGAATTAGGTTCCCGTCCAATTCACCTTATATCCACAAGGGTTTTCATCCTTGGAATATGATGCAAATAAATTGCAGACCAAAAGGAATAAGATAATATGCTGAATTATTTTAATCCTCCAAATAATAACACTTGTATATATATCAACTTCCCCCTTAACTCTCCAAATTGGATGACCCAAATTGGGCACCAAAATTTGAAATTCGAAATTATATATATTTTTTAATTTTTTTTTTTCTTATAACTCTCAAAAAGGGGGTCACCCAACCCCAAATAAAATATATAAAAAATATTTTAACTTCACCAAAAAACATATTAAATACCTTCTAGCCTCCTCTTTGAGCGCCAACGCCAAAAATTATTTTTCCTCTTTATTTTTCTTGCTCACCTCAAAAGGGGCATTACAATGACAAAGTGGACAAGCTAATAGTAGCAGAAAGCAACGTAGACAAGCCAACGCTGCTCAAAATGGAAATCCAAGTCAAAACTCTGGGGGAGATGAGCATATTTTAAGAGGAAGAAGATATTATGAGAAAGGAAGAGGCAAAGGTATCACTTGTTATAGAGGTGAAGAGACTAGTCATAGAGCCTTTGAATGCCCACAATTGCAACAAGACAATGCTAGAAGAGATGTGACTAGGAATCATATTGTTCAAGCACAAGAAAAAAGCATTGCTTCACCTAAACACACGAAGGAACCAAAACATAGTAACGGTCTTACGATTAAAAGAGTATTATTGAAACCAAAAAAGGAGAGGGAGCCATTTCAAATGAGTTTTTTAGAACCATATGCAAGTCTATGTGATGCTCCCTGGGGTTAATCAAGCTGCAAAACCAGTTCCAGACCTAGGGTTTCAAGTGGAACAGCAACATTGACTCAGCAAAAATAACGTCTATGGTATGATTTAGGGTTTTCCAATGTTATTTAACTCAGATCTAATAAAATAAACTCAGAATATAAATCTGCCAAAGAATTTAGAACATAATTCTGCACACCATACTGTCAGAAGTTCCAAAGAAAATAATTGAATTTCACTTTCTAATATAATAGATTCAACAATTCAGGGATCCCACAGTCTGAACAATTATAATATAACAATTGTCGCAATATAAATCAATGTTTGAGTAGGAACGTATAAAAATTAATCGCTAAAGATAGCCTGTAACAAGATTTGACTACCAGGAGTTCTGATATGTGATGATTGACCCAAATTGAGGCATGAAATCCCCAATGTTTTGCCTTGTTGAAACCCCAGATACCCGTGTGCTAGGGCTGTGCTTATGGTCAGGTGCCTCTTTACTTGTTCCTGTGCTTAGATCTAATCTCCTCTACCTGCATCCAAGATGCCCTAATCTGGTTTGATTGGGTTGTAGCCTCAGCCTGCTATTTTGACTCCTTTTTGCTAACGTTTGGCTTGTTGGGCCTCCAGATCTGGTGTGTGTGTGTCTACAATTGTGTTCAGACTGGAGTGTGCACCTGGTTACCAATATGGACTGATTACACCTAGGGTGTAAGAAGCCTACCTTAGAATGGGGGCATTACATAGGGTTTCTGGCTTTCCATTGGTTATGCCTCTCAGAGTTTGCCACCTTGAGTCTTCCTTAAATCTGTAATAAATCAGTTCCTAAGTCAGCGACCTGTGCAATCAAAATGAATGCGCAGAGGACAGGATTTGGGGTTTCATCCAAATACTTGTAAATGCAGTTAGCAGGGGTTTTCATCCCAGCAACAGTGTTGTTTGCAAACAGCAGTTTGGTTAATCTCTTAAACCTACCTCTAAATGACAAAAGTTTGCTCCTTTATACCTGATATAAGTATCCAAGGTGAACAAGTCGGCCTCCAAAATAAAAATCTCAAGTCGGCACTCCAAATGTTGAAATTCAAGTTGGCCCTAAAATTCAAATTTCAAATTAACTAATATTATTATTCTATTTTATTAATATATTAATATATTTTAATATAGCATTGAAAATACTTTATTTATTTATTTATATTATTATACATCTCAGCTAGGAGACTTGGGAGGGGCATGACAAACCTCCCCTCTCAGATTTTGCTTGTCCTCAAGCAATGATGACTGCATAATCACTGCCCACATCATGCCAATAATGCTCCTCAATCCTGGGTGCCACTCTTGTAGATTCACCAATAAACTATCCTCTTTAGCAATAGCACTCACCCATCCTTGCTTCCCTTTGGCTCTTACTTTCTTACTGACTTTATCACCATATGTGCAAGCTTCCTATACAATCACCTCTCCCAGACTGCGGTTATGAAGATTACTGTGCTATTCCTCATTGTCCATTCATTAGACCCAAGAAACACTTTAGCATTTAATGCTGTCCCAACATGATACAATCAACTGCAGCATCTTGTCATGGCTATCACCGTGCCTTTCTTTACTTAGAATTAATGATGGAAACCTCCAGACATGCATCACAAGTACCTCTTTGGAGACAAAAGGTGGGAAACACACCTTCCGTGCAATAAACCTTTGCTTGGTAGCTGTCCCAAAGGGGTAGGACAAACTGAAAATGCAGAAAACAGCAAGACTGAGGTGGAAAACAACACACATAAAGATCCATTTATCATAGTTCTTACCTCCGAAATTCCAAACAGCCATGCTAGGATGATCACTCTCCCTCAAACTTTCCTTTTGCACCAATATCTCATATGGTGGCCATCTTTGGCGTGCACTCGTGAACATATTCAAAATGAACCAAACATTATCATAGTGGAGTATCTTGCCTTCAAAGGAATCTTTGACTATCTCCAAGCTTGGAGTGGTATGACTTTCCCTAACTCTAATTTCCATTCTTTTTATTTCAGCTATGCTTGGGGTCCCATTCATACTACCTTGGAGTATCACCTCCTTCCCATCCGCCTTAACATATGTTGAAAGAAGTGAGTTGTAAATCTCTACAGTTACAAAGTGAATATTCCTAAGAAGTTTCCAAACTGCATCTGCACTTTCTACATTCCCTTGCTCCTCAATATATTTCAGAATGCCCATGACATTTTCAGAATGTGGTTTCCAGTCACTAGATTTCACTCTTGATAAAGCTCTCATGGTTGTGACTGCCTTATCCATTTGTTTTCTCTATAAATAGCCTTGTGCCAGAATTTCCCATGTTTAACAAATTGGTTCACCTCTTTCCTTTACAATATGACTGAAAACTTTCAGCCTTTTCCAACATACCTCCCCTTACATATGCAGCAAGAAGTAGGTTAAGGAGTCTCAAATCATAACTTGAACTTGTTGACTCCCATTCTTTGAATATCTTCTCAGCTCCTTTAATGTCTCCAACCTTTGTCTTCATGTTCACAATAAGTAGTGCTGATTCACGAACATCATCTTTCTTAGGAATTTTTTTTATCATGTTTCACTATGTGATTAGGATATTTCTTGCAGTATGAAACCCATTTTTCATGTGTCATAACTTTGATCCCAGGCCAACAAGAATACAAAAATCTTGAGAAGATATGGTGTGATTCTGTTCTAATCCTGAAGTAGTGTGGGAAAATCAATCAAAAGCAGGCAAGGTGTCACAGTCTGCTGGTAATTTTGTGCCTTTATCTGGTAAGGCATCTTGATCGATAGGTAAAGTTATGCCCAATTTCCTTCCAAATATTGGGAGGAAACACCAATCACCCAGTTGCCAATTAGCAGGGACACTTGTTGACTTCATATTAGAACCAAGATTTTCTGCAGCAACCCAATAAACATATACTGAACCTGCCTCAACATTACTAACTGTACCCTCCATATGAGATGCCTTCCATGTACCTCAGAGCCATCTGGCACTTTTGAAAACAACTCGTACACACTGACCAGGATAATAAGGAAAGTGTGTATCTCCGAAACATTCTTAGAAACTGACATAAGGCTCTCAGGGTCTCCCCTCATTACTTTACATTTGAATCATCATCAAACCAAACTGTCACATTATCTACCACCTCAACAACCCTGCCCAGCCAAGATAAATGAAGTATATAATCTTCTTTTGTGAATGCTCTTATCCCTTCCAACTTCCTGCTAGGGACATCTGTTTTAATTTCTCTCGAAGGCATCTTCAAATCAACAAAAAGATCAATGCTAACTACTGTACCTATCTGTCCTTTTAAATCCAAAATAAATGCAACAATATTACAATGCATGAAACTCCTATCAACTACAACAAGATCTTCAAGTTCCTCAGTTGTCTCAACAAGATTTGTCCAAATTACTCGAGCATAATCCCCTGATGTAGATTTAGCATCATCATCATCTCCATTATCAGTATTTGAGGAGTCTGAATCACTTGCAACTCTAGTTACCATCCCAAACACACCCTCTTCTTCTCTACATTGAACTACATCTGATCTATAAACACTTGTGATGAGAGGGATCTGACTAAATTTTAAAGGAGAGTTTTTTGTTTCAACTATAGTTGTAGATACATTGTTCCTAATGGGAAGACCTTTTGGTTCTGAGTCACAAACATTCTAGAGCAACCATCATAACTGATTAGTAGCTCTCTCCATGGGAACCCAAGGAACTAATTAAACCTATCTCCTGTAAGTGGGCAGAATGCTCTAAAAGACTAAATCTATTGGGGCAACATCAAAACCTCAGCCTTCCTCTAGCCTCAAGCTTCCCAAGCTAACTATCTCCATTTGGTCTTCAAGTGTGGTGAAGTGACAACTTGGTGAAGGCATCCATTGTCCTTCAGTGTCCATGTTGGCCTCTCCTAAACCTGTCATGTGCAAACTAGAAGTCTCATTCTTATGACTACAAACTAAGCCATCAATGAGATCATTGACCTTGGAGCAAAAGAGTTTGAATGTTTCCTGGTCAACCTCCATGTAGTCAGTGTGTATCATCATGGAGTTTTCTTCCCTCATGTCAGTAATTGCCAAAAAGGCAAAAGAACTGGAAATGGTGTGGCCCATTTTGGGCAACTCTCTATCATGTTGCAGATCTTCATCAAGCATCCTATAAACCTGTGAGGTCCTATAAACCTCGCATTTGATCATGGTAAATCTTAATTGTTGTTCTTCCCATGTATAAGGGATGGAAAATCTACAGCCAACAATGGGAGTAGCTCCATCAAAGACATAATAGCCTGGGTCCCACACTATTACATGCGTATGTCCTTGGACTTGAAGAAACGGATCCGTATGCCCCAATCTATCAAGTATACCCTTCATCTCTCCAATAACATTAGGGTTTTCATGATAAACTCACAATTCCTCCTCATGGGGGTCAATATTAGTTGAATCATTCTTCGCAATAGCATAACTAATGTCTTGCAAATCATCATCACATGGTCCAATCATTTCCATACATTGCAAATCATCATTACATGGCTTAATTAAATCTATACCTGAAAACTGGGTGGATGTTTCTTGGACATCATTTGCAATTATTGACACATCTTCAGCCTGCAATACTGGTTGTTCATGAGGGTAGATGTGTTGTTGATCTTGGTCCTTAAAACCCTCAACTTCATTTTGTGCAATGGACTCCTTGGGTTCTGGTATAAAGATTGGTTGAGTCTCATGTCCTGTGGTTTTGATTCTGCCATTTCCTTCGTCGTTATCCACACCCCTTCTATCTTGATATCCACAAACTCTTTCAAAGCTATTGCATTCCAAATGTCTTGCCTTTATCCTGTATATTCTTCCTTATATGCTTCCAATTTGATACTCAAAACAGATCCAAGTTCTTCCTTTTTCTTCTTCAACTCTTTTCTATTTCTTGTGATATTCCTTTTTCAGATCCAAGTTCTTCATGTGATATTCTAGCTAGAACTTGAATTTGCATGCTACTTTGGAATTGTTCCATGCACTTGATCATTCTACCTTCACTTTTTTGTATTTGCAACATTGTCTCTTGAAAACATTCTTTATTTCTTCCATTTCCGAGTAACATAAAGAATCCTTCCATGACTGATTTACCTTGCAAGCTAGGAGGATCATGCTCTAATACGAATGTGATGCTCCCTAGGGTTAATCAAGCTGCAAAACCAATTCCAAACCTAGGGTTTCAAGTGGAACAGCAACATTGGCTCAGCAAAAATAATGTCTAGGGTTTTCCAATGTTATTTAACTCAGATATGATCAAATAAACTCAGAATATAAATCTGCCAAAGAATTTAGAACATAATTCTGCACACCGTACTATTACAAGTTCCAAAGAAACTAATTGAATTTCAATTTAGAATATAATAGATTCAACCATTCAGGGATCCCACATTCTATGAACAAATATGATATAACAATTGTTGCAGTATAAATCAATGCCTGAGTAGGAATGTACAGAAATTAATCACTGAAGATAGCCTGCAACAAGATTTGATTGCCAGGAGTTTTGATATTTGATGATTGACCCAGATTGAGGGGTGAAACCCCCAATGTTTCGCCTTGTTGAAACCCCAGTTACCCATGTGCTAGGGCTGTGCTTATGGTCAGGTGCCTCTTTACTTGTTCCTGTGCTCAGATCTGATCTCATATACCTGCGTCCAAGATGCCCTGATCTGGTTTGGTTGGATTGTAGCCTCAGGCTGCTATTTTGACTCCTTTTTGCTAATGTTTGGCTTGTTGGGCCTCCAGATCTAGTGTGCGAGTGTGTGTCTACAGTCGTGTTCAGACTAGAGTGTACATCTAGTAACTAGTATGGACTGATTATGCCCGGGGTTTCTGACTTTTCATTGGTTTTGCCTCTCAGTAGAGTTCACCACCTTGAGTCTTCATTAAATCTGTAACAAATCAGTTCCTAAGTCAGCTACCTGTGCACTCAAAATGAATGCGCCAAGGACAAGATTTGGGGTTTCATCTAAATCCCTATAAATGCAATTGACAGTGGTTTTCGTCTAGCAACAGTGTTATTTGCAAGCAGCAGTTTGCTTAATCTCTGAAATCTACCTTTAAATGACAAAAGTTCACTCCTATATTCCTAATCTAAGTAGCCAAGGTGAACAAGTCAGCCTCCAAAATAAAAATCTCCAAGTCTGAACTCCAAATGTTGAAATTCAAGTCAGCCCTAAATTTGAAATTTCAAATTAACTAATATTATTATTGTATTTAATTAATATATTAATATATATAAATATAGTGTTGAAAAACACTTTATTTATTTATTTATATATATTATTATACTTCTCAACTGGGAGATCTAGGAGGAAAATGGCAATCTATAGGAAAAATTTGCAAAGTCATTATTGACAATGAGAGCACAAACAATTTGGCATCCAAAGAAATGGCGATAAAGCTTAAGCTGAAGAGGATCAAGCATCCTAATCCATACAAAGTCTCGTGGCTGCAAGAGGACAATCAACTCCTAGTAAGTGAACAACATTTGGTCATTTTTCAAATTTGACCTTATAAAGATGAAATCTTGGTGATGTTATGCCTATGAATGCATGCCATGTTTTGCTAGGAAGTCCATGGTAGTTTTATTGAGAAGTTGAATATGATTGAAGGAAGAACACTGATGCCTTTATGAAGGATGGGAGAAATTTTACCTTGATTCCATTAAAAGAAAATGGAGAGGTAGACAATAGTCCCACAATATGCTTGAACTAGAAAAAAGTTGTTTCTAGGCAAAAGCCTAGGGAGATTGAACAAGATTAAGATAAAAGAATTTTTGCAGAAGGTGGAGAATTTGTTGGAGAGACAAGCTAAACATCCTTTCAAGGAGTTATCAAAAGGGTGTAGACCAAAGGAAGTAGCTAATGGACATATGCAAAGATCCATTCAAAGGAATAGATACCTCGCCAATATTCAACAACGCAGATTTTGAGTTTTTATTGTAAGGGACAATCAAGTATGGCAATGAATGAAGATTTAGAGCAGGATAAAATAGAAATGATGGTGGATTCCCAATGGGGTAGCAAGACAAATGGTGGAAGTGGAATAAAGGGGTAGAGAGCAAACAAAGAAATACTCTAGATCTGAAACAAGCATGGGATCTCAAATCCAAGGTTTGCAAAATGTTTGTACACTTCAACCTCGTGGAAACATTTTTCACTTACATGGCATGTTTGATGCAGAAGCATCCCAGCCCACATATAATCTTGCAAAACCAAAAAC
This sequence comes from Sequoia sempervirens, assembly GCA_007258455.2. Taxonomy (NCBI): domain Eukaryota; kingdom Viridiplantae; phylum Streptophyta; class Pinopsida; order Cupressales; family Cupressaceae; genus Sequoia; species Sequoia sempervirens. Next base: position 47,099 of record VDFB02280388.1, on the reverse strand, counting down.
AATACTGATCCATCAAATTTTGGTTTTTTTTCTAACCTTTGTGTTTTTCAAGCTCTATTTGCTATTCAATTGTCCTAGATATGTGTGTCTCTTAGTGGACGTGATCTTACCTATTCCCAAGCAGTTCATTTCATCCTAAATTCAATCTTATGTTGGACACAGCAAATTACTTGCTAGCAGCCCATGCACTTGTCTTTGGCTAGATAGAAATCCTTATTACTGAGGTTGAGGACTCAATGGAGCCTGCACTTCCTTGTCTAGCTTGATCATCTAAATCTAAAATTTGGGTTCTCATTGAGGTCTACATGGCATGAAGGAGGGGCACGCCACACCTTTATGGGGTATCTAAAGCTCCTATTGGGACCCACCAAAAGCCTTTTTTCTGGCATTATTTCCAATGCTAGCAATTTCCTTTAAGAGGTCGTGATTAGTCATTGGCAAGGGTTATTATATTTGTGAGCCTTATTCTTATTGGGTCTTGCTTACCTTGTCCATTTATGGCTTCCAAAGTGGAGTTAATTCCACGTCTCCACTCTAGCTGAGCTGGCTTCCAACTAAAACCATTCCTGTCATCCCTTTCGCCATTTGCAGCAATTATTCCTTCTATACCTAGTGAGGTCATTTCCTTCGTGCAAAACAGTTACTTTTGTTGGGGTTGGGATCATCTTTATTAGCCAAGCTAGATATGTGTAAATAAGTGCAAAGGAGATTGGCACAGTGGATCATAGAAGATATAGAAACTGAGGTTATGCTGCTAGTCTTCATGGGACTGCAACGAAAAACATGTAAGAGTTGGCTATGGAGATAGCCACACAAGATCTAGAGGCCAAATGGAAAGCATAATGAAAAGATCAATATGACAAGAATAAACTATATTCCTATCAAACAATGCAAATAGAATGGATATACAATGTACAAGAGACCCTTGGTTATATAGCCAAGGTGAGACATAGGATTAGACAAGATCATGACAAGTGTCTTAATTCTATGTCATGCAACAACTAATATTAAATGACTTAGGACACAAGAATTAAATAACACAAGATATGATATAATGCCAACTAAGACTTCTAGAAAGATTCCTAGGACCTAAGTAAATTTAACATGTGAATAGGACTTACTAGGTGAACTAGTTAGGTAAGATACCTTATTCACACCAAGTCCCCCCCTAAGTGCATCTTAGGGAAGAGGAAACTAACGCAAATGATGCAAAACTGATTATGGGTCCCAGCTACTAGGCCATTTTAGGTACCCATGTACAAATGCAATCTCTCACAAACGGAGAAGAGAAGAAAATCCAGTGGGACAAAACTCCTCCCGAAAAGAGAGATGAAAACAAAATGCTTTCAATGAAAAATGAGGACAACAACCTCATGCGAGGAAAAAAAAAAAACCCATAAGAGAGAAGAAGCGAGACCATGCAGCCCCCCTCAATGTAGTGTCTCTTGCAATGATGCGAGATGTCCGACAATAAATGTTGAAGATGATCCAATATTGTTGAACAAACATTCCTCCCCTTAGGAAGAAACAAAACCAAAAATGTATGCAGGGCTCTTCCCATTCTTGAAAGGAAGATGAAGAAAGAAGAATGATATGTGATGTCACTAGATTATACTCAAGTATCTCCATGGCAATGCCGAAAGCTATCACAACCAAATCAAGTGTTCTAGGTCACTTTGATGAAGAGGACAATCCAAAATCTAGCAGAGATGAATGTAGAACACAATCCAAAGATAAAGATATCTCCTCTGAAGATAAAAAGCCTCCTTCAAATGCTTGTCAAAAGTATCCACATTCACATCAAACTATGAAGAATGATCATGTAGAGAATGAACAAGAGGGTTAGAGTGTTCTTTCACAACAACTGAAGAAAGATCATCTCCATCAATGAGAAAATGAATGCAGTCAATGGTGTCTTCCAAATCTGCAATATGAGACTCCACAAACAAGTCTGAAATACCTATCAAAAAGTCATCCCAAGTCACCATATTTGAAAGACAATGTATATCCCACTGCACTAAATCACAAGAAGCCATATCTATAGTAACACAAGCATCATTAAATGTAACAGTAGATGGAGAAGATGGAATGCATGACGCAAGAACTAGATCACATGTGAGAACACCCAAGTTCAAGTAACCAATATTCTCCTCAAAATCATAGTCCACACTAGAAGTGTGATCATCATCCAAAGGATCAAAGCCTTCATTAGGAACAAATTTTGAAAAGGTGTATAGCCGAAATGCATGATGAACCATCCCAATAGCAATGACCTCTCTACTCTCCAAGTCTCTGATGATAACTGAATCAAGAGTGAATTTCACAGTCCTCCCTGCTCCACCATGAGTGATTTGATAGATAGAAGGAGAATTTTTGTCAAATGAGATACACACAAGACATCATTGAAGGTGCCATCCCCAATGTTAATAGACCCACTCCCAATTACATTCACATAAGTATGATTGCCCATCAAAATAGGTGGCATGACACAAGGATCAAAAGAAGAGAACATAGACTATGAAGATGCCATATGATGAGAAGCTCTTGAATCTAGAAGCCATCTCCCTGATCCATGACCTGCACAAGCACAGAGACCTTGTCATTTGTTCTTACTTGTCCCAATAGTATGACTCTTTTCCTTATCAAATTTTGTGTGTTTGGAAGAAGCAAAAGTAGACATTCGAGAAGGTAAATTGATTTTGTTCTTCACAAGAAGATGTTTCAAACTTTCAATTCATCAAGGTCCTTATAACAATAATGTTTTTCATGTCCATCCTTCCTGCAATATTCACAAGTAAGCTTCTCCTTCTTATATGATTCCCCCTTAGAAGAGGAATTTTTTTGTTCTTCAATGGAATCAGATGTGGGTTGTGTGTTCGTAGGCTTGTTCTTTTTCTTCTCTTTGCCACTTGAAGACTTATCATCATTTGAAATCAAGGCTTGGGATTTTGAAGACTTCAAAGTGCCCATTTGAATAATCTTATCTTGCTACATAGTGAGTTGCATAGCAAAATCCTCAAAAGAAGGCGTTTTAAACTCACTCCCAAGGGAATTCTTTGTAGCATAGAGAGTAGACAAAAACACTGAATATTCAGTTCCTAGCTTTGAAAGAACAATTAACACAAATTATGTATCTGCTTTATCAATTTTATGATCCTTCAATTGTGTTCTTAGTGACTTGAATTTGGTGATGAAGTCCTCTATGTTATCAAAATTACATGGATTGAGCCTTATTAATTCATTCTCCAACAAATGTCCTTGAATTTCATCCATTTTCCCAAATAATTTTGATAATGCACTCCACATAGCCATGGATGTATCCAAGTGCTCAATGTGAAACAACTCATGAGAGACATACAAGCAAAAATAGCCAATGGCTTCTTTGCAACTATTCAAACACTTATTCCTTTTAGCTTCATCATCTTTTGGTTCACCATCAAGCCCATGAACTATCATACAACCTCTTAACTCTTAGCAATTTTTTCATTTCAAGTTTCCATTTAGGATAGTTGAAAGGTGTTAGAAGTGGAATTGAAGAGTGCTCCATGATGAAACAAGAAGGAAAGAACACAAATCAAAAGGAATGCAACCAGAATTATAAAAAGATTCCCCCCAATTCACTCAATCAAAAAAAACCCAAAAATATATGATCTTGGCACTTTATGATTAGTGCAATTACAGATGCCACTAGCCAAAAACAACGAAGTGGTATGGATCTTGGTACATGCAAATGCCAAATTTGGCCATAAAATCAAAGTACAATTTTTTTGACAAAATGAGATCAAGCTGATCACACCACTAAAAAGTACACAATAAACTATCTACTTTCAAAAAAAAACTGCACCCAAAAAGATTACCATAGGAGTGAGAATGGAATCCCGAGAGTTCTCAAAACAAGAGCAGCTCAGCAACATCTTTGAGAATCTGCACTTTCTAGAAAATCCAGACAGCAAAATCAAAAATCATATGCACCATTGTGAAGAGCACAAATTGTCTCAAATCAAAAAAAATTGTTTGCAAAAAGGAGATCTTGAGCTTGGGTTATGACCATTTGAAAATTGCCTTCCAAAACCAAAACTTCAATGGAGAAGGGGGGAAATTAAAAAGGGCCTAATGACGTCAGTAGGGTATTTACTTCAAAATATTCATTGAAACCAGCGATTAAATTTGACTATTTTGAAGTTGTCGCAGGTCTGGCTCGGCCTCGAGAATATTCCACCAGAATTATTTTGTGGAATATTTCGTTGGTGGTTTTCTTCACCGATGACAATTTTTCTCAACGAAATCTTTTAAAAATATCGGAATATACTTTTTCATTTTACCACCAATTTTTTCTACAGTTCGACGATAGTAGTTGGTTAGTGGCAATGGAGGGGCCTCTGCTCATGCTACATGGCACTTCTGTTGCACTTGGTATCGCAGAGTACCTATAGTCTACAGTACCCTGCAAACTGTGGGTACAATCTGCTTTTTTTTAATTAAAAAATTTCTTGAAAAATATGTATATTTTTTAAAATTTCAAAAAAAATTAAATAGTGGATTATTCAAATTTTTTTGACCGTACCAGCATGACGAATCACGACGACCATACGATTGTACGGCGCCCTAGGGGAGTGGAATTTTCTAAGGGCTCCAAGTAAAATGCTCCAATTTTGATGAATTGACAATCGATCTTGATGTTTTCAAGCCTTTTGGACACGATGGTAGGGTTTGTTTTGACCCAAATTGCTCTAAATTGCAACTACCTCCCAGATCTAACAACCACTTTTCAACTTCAAACCCTCATAGATCTGGCCTCAAATGTCCAATTTGGATGAAACGAAAGGCAAAACTGATTTTTTTGAGCACCCTAAACTCAATGGTGAGCTCAAATATTCACCAACAAGCTCCAAAATGAACCTGCAATACAAAGCCACAAAAAGAATCCCCCTAAAATCTGGTATTTCTATCAAGCTTTTCTGATTCTCCAAATAATCATTCAATGCAAAAGAAGAGAATACTCAACTTTTCAAGATCTACCAAAATCTCTCCAAAAGGACTAACCAAAGGCACCTAACTTGCTCTAATACCATGTAAGAGTCAACTATGGAGATAGCCACCCAGATCTAGAGGTCAAATGGAAAGCACAATAAAAAGAGAAGATCAATAGGACAAGAATAAACTGTATTCCTATCAAACAATGCAAATAGAATGGCTATACAATGTATGGGAGACTCTTGGTTATATAGTCAAGGTGAGACATAGGATTAGACATGATCATGACAAGTGTTTTAATCATATGTCATGAGACAACTAATATTAAATGACTTAGGACACAAGAATTAAATGAAAAAAGATAAGATTAGATCCAATGCCAACTATGACTTCTAGAAAGATTCCTAGGACCTAACTAAACTTAACATGTGAATAGAGCCTAAAAGGTGAACTAGTTAAGTAAGATACCTTATTCACACCAACAAAACAATGACATAGAACTATTTCCTTAATTAGATTATATTGTTTTATGGTTAGGCTACATGCTTGAAGTGCAGTTGAAACCTGAAGAGTTTGTAATTTCTAAATTTCTGGACTGTTGTATTGTACAACCTTGTATCTTGGGCTCCACAGTTCAATTTGGTATTTGAATAAATAGACATTGTTTTGTGGTCCTTCAATATTGGAATACTGAGCTACTGTAAATTGTTGCTGCTATTGCTCTTGGTATTTTGTGGATGAAGCTACTTGGATTGGTTTCCTAACTCTAGGCCGCAGCCCTTAGTGCATTAAAAAGTCAAGACCACAGTGGAAAACCTGCAACATTTCTCCTACCAAGATACTATTTAGTTGGAAGAGATCTCCCATGGGTTCAAGAGAAAGGAGATGCCAAGTAAGGATGAGTGGAAGTCACTCCAAGATTCCCTAGAGAATTTATAATCAAAATTTGTTGTAAGGTTTCAAAAATTTGCAATTATTATGATATACTTTATACCCAGCAGGTGTTACATCCCTTACATTGAGACTATGAATTTGGTTACGTATTTTCGGATGCAATGTTAATTGCAAGTAACTATTTTCATGTGAATGTGAAATTGCGAATTGAATAGATGTTTTATTCATCGTAACTGTACGTTAATGATCCTTTTATTTGCAAGTGAATTTCTTGTTCACTTGAAATTGAATGTGTTCATGAGATTATATTTAAATGCATATTATGAAGCCGTTGTAAACAATCTAACCATAATACCTGTCAGTGGATGCAGGACTGACAACGCCACAACGGAAAAGGAGATGTCATCAGGGAGAGGTAGTGGTTAAAAGAGGATCGGAAATTGTCATCTCACCTTGAGTCGGTGTAAGACAAGGAATCGAAATTGTAACTTGGCCATTAATAATTTAATATTTATTAAATAAGTCAATTTAAATTATATATAAATCAATAATCACCCTTACAAGAGATTTCAATTGGTTATTCTATAATTGATATAATTAAAAGATTCAATTCCATCCTCTTAGTTGAGCGAATCAAACTTGGAATATATTTTTGCTAGAGGATGTTAAATATTTAATTAATAATAAAGATACATGAGTATTGTCCTTTTGAAGGGGAAAAACATTGAATGGTTTTAATTGAAATTAATTAATTTGAATTTTTGATGGAATCGGTGTTTTTGGGCAAAAAATGGAAATTCCATTTCCGCGCCACCCTCATTCTCGAACGCCCAAGATTGTGGGAAAACGAAGAGTTCTTGGGGGAAGTTTCAAGCGGTTCTTGAGAAGATTATGATTCCCCATCGAAAATTCATTCTTCATTCTTCATGTACAGGATTGTGTCTTCACACATTTTTTTAAATCTCTCTGAGTTTTGGCATCGGGTTCTTCTTCTGGAATCGGTCTTTTTTTACATTACTCTGAAGTTAAGCCGTTTTGGAGTTTGTTCTACAATCCTCACCTGCCATACTCATATTCTTTCTTAGCCATTATCAGAAACTTGTCTCTGTGCTCGAAAACTTAGTTCGAGCTTATTTCTTTTCTTCTGTCCCTCTCTCCATTCATTGGCGAACTTTCTTAGTCTCTTTCATGAACATCTTCTGGAGGCAACAGTGTGAGTGGCGAAGATTTCATCTTCCTTCAAATTTGAATCCTTTACTCCTAAAGTGAGATTACTTCCTTAGCCGTGTCTCCTTCAACGGTGATTTGCAAGCACATCCTCTAGAGAATTGGAGATTGAAGTTATCTAATTGAATTCTTCTAACAGGCATGTATGAGACTTTAAAATATAATTTGTAGCTTAGCGTTTTCATATCGAAATAAAAATTTGTCTTATTATACTTTCGTTCTAATGAACTTGGGTCTGGCTGGAAATGAAATGGCATCGATTTTGAATGAACTTTAATGGGATTCAATGTAACGCAAACTTTTTGCTTTTCTTGATTAGGGATCTTTTTCAGTCTAGTCATATTCTCATGATAATCCTCTGTTATCTTCTCTCCTACCGGATCTTATTTCATTTAATCTCTTTTCTTAATCTGTCTTGGAAATCTGAGAGAAGCCGTTATATTTTCCTCTTCATATTATTTCCTTGGCCTCAAACTTTTCTTGGTAACTCGAATTAGACCTGTTGTAAACAACCAATTTGTGAGAATGGAACCGAGAACAGATTATGAGTTTTCCTGTGAATTAAAATTTTACTTATGATTCCTAGAGAGGAATGAATTGGTTGTGCCAGATAATCTTTTCCTCTTAACTGCAGAACTAAAAGAATAAGTCTCTACTTAAAGACCCCTGCTGCAAGATGAACTTGGAATGCAAATTATATTTTGGGTATAAAAAGAAACTTAACCAGACTTTATTAATTTAACCTTAAGACAAATGTGATCATGTCGAGCAAGGGTGAGAGCGCTGACGGCACAGGAGTGCCAGAAATGTAAAAAGAAATCCTTGGCCAAGGTACGATGCTAGATTCAACATCTGTCAGCCATCAAGTACCAGATGTATCACTAATCAAAGTAATCTTCTAGTTGGGAGGTACCCATAGTGAAGATTCGATTAGGAGATACAGGTCCTTGACACCAGGCTTAGAGGCATGATGACAGATTGATCCTTATTAACTACCCTCGTGAAGGGACGGGTTCCTTAGTCGAAGGAACATGGGAGACCAATAGGTCTTCGGTTGGGCGGTAAATCCCCTGATGATATCTCCTTTTCCCCATGATGACTAAGTCAAGATCATGTGCTTTAGCTTCTTAACTGTAATGAAACCCTTTTCTCTCTCTTAAGTTTTTGAAATGATTACTTAGCATAAATTGATTAGTTGTGGTTTTATTTGAAAACATTTAAAAGTTAGTTGCAGTACAATTGCTCTTTTGTTATTGGAAATCAGTTAGATGTTCCTTTTCAGTTATTTCAGTTAGATGTTCTTTTCAGCTGAACTAAAACTAGAAGTTAGTTGATGCATGGATTGATATGTAAATTTTACTTTCATAAGAAATTCTTTTCATTAAATTGTAAAGGGAAAACCCTAGATTGTTAGTTATTTAGTTGCCTTTTAGCTTAAGTGCCAATATAACTGCTTCTCCGTTAACCGTAAGATGTTAGTATGTTACATATGGTATCAAAGCTACCAGGTTCAACACTAAACCTGAAGGCTCATCATGCAACTCTGAAAACTGAAACCAGCATTGGGAACCTTGTAAACCTTTTGCATTGGATCTATCACAAGAAGTGGTAGTTATTTTGTATTAAAAATCTATCACCGGAAGTGATAGTTATCTTTGTAAACATCTTTGCATTGAATATGTCACAGGAAGTGATAGTTATTTTGCTTGTAACCGTTAAATGCTCTTAGAAGTAATTTGAGTTATCAAGTAATTATGAAACCATTCTATCTAAGTTAAGGCAAGGTATTCCTAGGATACCGAGATTGTGATCAAAACCTAAATAATAGTTTATTTTGAAATTGTGGACTTAAGGATGGAAAGATACAAAAGCAATCAACCAAGTGCAGGGGCATCTGAGTGCTGAAATCCTTGAAATTATATCACTGACACTTAGATAAGATTGGTTCTAGCTTAACTTCTAGATGGCTAGGAAGGAGCCAAGTGGAATAAAAGGATCAAAAAGGCAAGTGGTGATACATTGGCATGGGATGCTGAGAAAAATGGTAAAGGACCTGGAAGTACTTTTGTTCACTGATATTCTTGAGGAAATTAGTTGCCATATGCAAAATGATTACACATAAGTAAAGGCGAAAACGAGAATATTTAATACCTTTTGAAGCCTTTTGGAAAAGATGTTAACATGTGAACGAGGACTAATTAAAGGGGATCAGATCAGGCCCTATTTTGATGAAAATATCAGGATTAGAATCATTCTTAAAAAAAAAAAATTAGAATCTGCTTGGAGAATGCAAGATAAATCATAACAATTGTACGGAGAAGATATCAGTTATTCTCATGGCATTTCGGCCAAATGGTTGTTAACTCTGAATTTTTCCATTTGGAGGAGTTAGAAAGCTCAATAGCAACAGTGAAAGTAACCATCACTGAGGTATTTAGCTAAAGTGGTTTAAGTTTTGAGCAGGTAACTTATTTAGTGAAATAAGGAATAGAGTATTGTAAAGTGGAACGAAGGAAAGAAGTTTATGATCCAAATATAAATTTTGTGTGTGTTGCTACGGCACAATCTTAAAATATCATCTTATCCATGAATGATGAATACTTCAGGAAATAGGAGTGAATGTGATGTAACCTTTTTCAAGTATTTTCAAGTACACATTTTTGAGCATAATAAAAGTCTCAAGGGACTTGTTTGTTTGAAGAACTTGTAACGCAATCTCTAACCCAATGTAAGTTTTTGGGAAGACCGAATACAATGCAGTAATCTACTCTCATGTTAGTGACTTTGTCAAGTCATGTAGTGCATAGGGAATGTTCCTCTAGATTATGGCACTTCTTTGGATTTTGGGTAAAATTCCTTTTTAATATGGGCAAGGAATGTCATTGTTTTATCTCTTAATTGAAAATGGGTGAACCATTGAATTTTGAAGATTGTTTATTTTATGGCCAGTTGGTCAAAATTTGACTAAGTGTCGGGAATAAGCTCATTCTTTTGGTTCTTGCTGAAATTAAAGCTGTTTATATTTTGATATAGAGCTAAGTATTGTGGGGGTTACCCAAGAATTTTTCGATTGTTCACCATGTTTGATGTAATGATCATCTCTATCATGTCCGGGATGGGCCTCTGATGGATTGTGTAAGGGAATGATTGTAGGGAAATATATTTGATTTGTCCTTAACCTTGCAAAAGAAAGAAACCTTGTGTTATGGTATGTGGGCGGACAGGAAGTCCAGTAAGCTCAGGTGAATAGCCTCTCCAAGTCGAGCAAGGTGGTGAACTTTATACTCCAGGCACTTAGCTAACCAGAGTTGCCGTACTTAGTAGGAGGGTATCCTTAGTAGTGCGACAGAGTCGGTTAAGTGGGGGTACACACCAAAGCTCAGATGGCAACTAAAAGGGATTCCCTCTTATCATTGGTATACCAAAGCTCAGAGGACAGTTGAATTAGAAAATAAATTTTGATCCTTTCTCTTGTATTTACTTATCAACTTATTAAATGATGCATAAGATAAATGAAATTGGTACCTAATGAATAACCTTTTCAGCTAGAAAAGTGAAGGTTGTTAACCTTTGGTGAAATTCTCTTGGTAAACCAGTATTAAAAATAATTGATTGCTTTACATAGGAAGAGTACCCACCTTTATGGTGTTTGTTATAACAACTTCCTCAATAATCTTTCTATCAAGATGATTCCATTTGAAACATTGGACAAAAGAAGATGTTGAATTCCCGTAAGCTAGGTAAGCTAGAAGACAAGATTAGCATTAGTCCAGAAATGTTGTCAGAAATGGATAAGCAAAGCAAACCGATCAGGAAAGATTGGTGGAAGCTAACAATAGAAAGAAAAGCTAAGTAAATGTCTACTGTACTTTTAACACAATTCTCAGCTAGAGAAGAAAAGATTCATAAGGTAAGGAAGGTATACCCAACAAGATTTCAGAACTAGGCATAATCATCACGAATTCACAAAGTTGCCATTTGATCTTCCCAATGCCCAGTTGCGGTTATGAATTTAAGGAACAATATTCTCCAAGATTGCTTGGACAAGTTTGAGTTGTTCTTCCTTGATGACAATCTTATTTATTCCAAGAATGAGAAAGAACATCTTCAACATCTTCGGATAGTCCTTCAACATTTAAGGCGACACCAGTTTCATGATAATTTGTCAAAATGCAGTACAGTAATTGGATCATAACATATCAACTAAGGGAATAGTAGTAGATCCTACAAAAATAAAAGCTATATTAGAATGACCGGTACCTAAGAACGTACACGAGGTTAGGAGCTTCATGGGTCTAGCTAGGTATTATCGTAGGTTTGTGAAAAAAAAAATTCTAGAATTGCTCATCCGATCACCTTCCTTCAGAGAAAGGGAAAGAGGTTTGAATGGACTACAAAGTGTCAGGAGGCTTTTGATACATTGAAGGAGAAGTTAACTACAACACCTATTTTGGTTGTACCAAACCCTAACGGTCATTTTGTAGTAATCACGGATGAGTTAGGTGACGGCTTAGGAGGAGTATTGATGCAAGATGAGAAGGTGGTGGCATATGAATCCCGGAAATTGAAACAATATGAGCAAAATTATGCACCTCATGATCTGGAATTAGCAGCTATCGATCATTACAGATGTGGCGACATTACTTGTTAGGAAAAACATTTGAACTCAAGTCAGATCACCAAGGGTTAGAGTACTTATTTACTCAACCTAACTTAAATGTCCAACAAAGAAGGTGGATGGAGTTAATATCTTATTACGATTTTGAAATCAGTTTCATCAAGGGTAAAGAAAATAGAGTAGTCGATGCATTGAGTTGATAGAGGCATATAACTTCCATGAGGGCAGTCAATACGAGTTTTAGAGCTCAAGTGTTGCAGAAAATGAGTGAAGATGAATTTTACTTTCAAATGCAGGAAGCTCTTCAGGCAAATCCACAGGTTCCTAAATATGAAGGTTATAAATTTGAGACAGACGGATTATTAAGGTACAAGGGCAGAATGTACATACCCAACTCTCCAGAGTTAATGGCAAGAGGCCCTCTCAGCACCCTATTCAGGACACCCTAGGGTAACGAAAATGTTGGTAGATGTCAAACCCCTATATTTTTGGAGAGGAATGAAAAAGGATGAACCCAGTTTCGTTGTGGGTTGTTTTGAATGCCAGAAGGTTAAGGTAGAGCACCAGCATCCAGTAGGGTTACTACAACCTCACAGTGTACCCAAATGGAAATAGCAAGTTATTAGTATTGATTTCGTCCAGGGATTACCGATGACCAAGGAATTTGACGGTGGAGCTTCAATAAGTGCTCGGAAAATTGTATAGGAAATTTTTCGATTACACGGAGTACCGGAGAAGATTATCTCCGACAGGGATGCTCGAATGACATCCAGATTTTGGAGAACCCTATTCTCCGCTTTGGGAACTTAGTTGAATATCAACACAGCTTATCATCCCAAAACTGATGGACAAACGGAAAGGGTGAATCAGATTTTGGAAGATCTACTCAAAATGTACTGCATGGATCAGCAATATAAATAGGAGGAATATTTACCATTCGTAGAGTTCGCCTATAATAACTCCTATCAGTCAGCTATCAAGATGGCACCATTTGAAGCCTTATACGGCAGAAAGTGCAAGACACCAATCAGCTAGGACAGAATGGAGGATAGAATCGTCCTCGAGCCTGAAATACTCTTAGAAATGGAAGAATAGGTTAAGTTAATCAAGCAGAGGTTATAAGAAGCCAATGATCAGCAAAAGAGCTACGCGAATGCAAAAAGAACTCCTAGGCAGTTTGTAGTTGGGGATAAAATTCTCTTACGGGTAAAACCTCATAAAAGCTCAATCAAATTCAAAAAAACCTCAAAGCTAGCTCCGAGATATGTGGGACCATTGAAGTCCTAGAAGTTCTTAACCCAGTAGCATACAGAATTGCTCTACCACCAGCCCTCGCTAGATTACATAATGTATTTCATGTTTCCCATCTTAAGAAATATTATGCAGGTTTTGATCACCAGAATGACTGGAATTCCTTGCAGGTGCAGGATCCGGGGGTGATCACAGTCGAGCCGCTTAGAGTGCTCGAGGTGTGCAGGATACGCCTATGTAACCGTGAGGTTATGCAATGCACAGTCTAGTGGGACCAGTACTCTAAAGAAAATGCCACTTGAGAGGATTATGAAGAAATCCTTCAGAAATTTCCTTTTCTTTTGTTGAACAATTGAGAACATTATATTTATGTCTATGTTTAAATTTAGAATAAACAATCATCGAGGATGGTGATTCTTAAGGGGAGGAGTATGTTACATCCCTTACATTGAGACTATGAATTTGGTTATGTATTTTTGGATGCAAAGTTAGTTGCAAGTAACTATTTTCATGTGAATTGAATAGATGTTTTATTTATTGTAACAGTAAGTTAACGATCCTTTTATTTGCAAGTGAATTTCTTGTTCCCGTGAAATTGAATGTGTTCATGAGATTATTGTTGTGACCTTTTCACACATCGCCCCATTCAAAATGGGGACCCCTAATTTTTGCTCCATTCTGGTCTTTTTGGCTTTGGTTTTGTCTCTCTCTCTCTCTCTCTCTGCCGGTCTCTTTTCTATTTGCCTTTCGAGGGATGTCTCCGCCATTGAGCTTAAACGTAAACTTGGCCAAGTCTAAAAATTAGGGTTTCCACCTTTCTGGTTAGTCCGAGGTCGAACAAAGTGAGTATTTTGAAAACAGAGACTAACATTGCTGTCAGTATGCTCCCAGCAGACTCTCAGCTAAATTTCATCAGATTCTGAGTACTTACTATTTATAGTAAGTGTGTAATTCAGGGCATTCCGTCAGCATTCTTGAAATTCCGAAAGTCACACTGCGTCCAGAACACATCAAGCTGCTTGTGTGCAAAATTTGAGCTGAAACAGACAACTTACTATTTTTAGCAGTTCAGCTTCCGGAGCAGATTTCAGGGCTTAGATGCAGAGTTTTTCAACCCATGTCTGGAGATTCCTTTTGGGTTTTCAGAGACCTTCGCGGTGATATAACATGCAAAGTGAGATAACAACTTTCAGAGTTCAGCCTTCAAAGACTATTTTTAGGGTTTGCATGTCAAGGTTTTCTTTGCATGTCTGATGATTCCTTGTGGGTTTTTCGAGAGCTTCGCAGTGATGTGACATGCAAACGGAGATAATCACTCATTTAGGAACTTGCTATTTTTAGCAGATACATTCCGGCAGCCGCCTCCCAGCACTTCAGAATCACGAGCTGATCGCAATGCAACAGAAACGAGAATAAGCGGAGATCATTTGATATGCATGCAAGATGAATTAGGGTTCCCAGCTTCGGGGCCCAAAAAGAAGGGTAAAAAGTCAAAAATTTTGAAAACCGGTGTAAACCACCGCGATCAGCGTCCTTCAAGCTATCTGCTGGTAAAATTTGAAGACAAACGGAGCACTTACTATTTATAGTAAGTCATTTTTGAAACAGGCTAAAAATAGAAAGTTAGCAGCAGGCGCCGATGTCAGCAGGCAGGTCACGTGGTGAGGAACGCATCATTCAAATTTCAAATCAAACGGAGTTGTGGAAGTATCAGAAACGAGCAGTTACTATAAATAGCAAACCACCTTCAGAAACGGGCTAAAAATAGCAAGCCAACCCGAAATAGCAGTATCAACAGGTTGATGAAGTCGTGAAGAAGCAGTGTTCAAAATTTCAAGGCAATCTGAGCCCCTGAAGTGTGAGAATTAAAAGGCTTACTATAAATAGCAGGCATGGATAAACTGGCGAAGACGAAGAAAAAATAGCTAAGTCTGGAACTTTATCCTTCACCACCTTGAAAATGCGCCCATCTTGGCCTTGAGGTGTTTAAAAATTTCTAAGTCAGGAATTCATCCTTCACCCATGGCCAAATGCGCCCAAGTTGATGAAGAAGCATGAAAAATTTCTAAGGCATGGGTTTTGTCCTGCTCACTGGGTGAAATGCGTCCTCCTCACAAGCCAAGCATGAAAAAAATTTCTAAGTATGAGAAACTTCGTCCACCTCCTATGGAAAAATGCGCCCAAGTTCACAAGGAGTCAACAAGTCAAAGGCATGGAAAGTTTCATCCTCCAAGCATAGCAAAATGCGCCCAAATGAGGGCATGTTTAACAAAGGAAGTTGAAGGGAAGGGGGAGCAGCAAAAAATAGAAAGTCAAAGTCCCTTCACGCCCCTGCAACAACATGCAAGGGCCGTCAAGATCATCCACCAACACAAACGAGTCGCCCATCAACAAATTTCAAATCAAACACTGAAATGCACCAATTTTCTTCTCAGAACTAAAATAGCTTACCTTCAGCGCGCCCATTGCGAAGTCAAAAAGCACAAATCAACTTGATGAAGTCAGTGAAATAAGCATGTTCGAAGAAATGAGCAATGCCTTACTAAAAATGAAGAATTCCAAAGGGGTCTCTGGCTTCACACATGAAAAAGCATAGTAAGTAAAATTGGGCTAAGGGTGAATGGACAACCAGTGTGCTTCCAACACTTTGCAAAATGTATAGCGCCCATGTCTTGGCTTGCCAGGTGTTTGAAAAATTCCCCTCAGGAATTGTAAAATGCGCCCTCCTAAGTATGAGCAATATCCTCCTGCCTTGTCTAAATGCGCCCTCCTCACAAAGCAAAATGCTAAGTATCAACTCTCATCCTTCACCAAGTAAGAAATGAAGGTGTCAATGAAGTTTATCCTTCACCCTTGATGCGCCCATACTTCAAGTTCCATCCTCCTAATGCGCCCAAGCTAGAAATGGTCAAGGGAAGGTTTTCATCCTCCTATAGGCATCAAATGCGCCCAAATGGGGGCATGTCAAGACAAAAGTAAAGAAGTATAGTTATTCTTCTCTCTCCTTTGAATGCGCCATGTTAAATGAATATGAG
This sequence comes from Sequoia sempervirens, assembly GCA_007258455.2. Taxonomy (NCBI): domain Eukaryota; kingdom Viridiplantae; phylum Streptophyta; class Pinopsida; order Cupressales; family Cupressaceae; genus Sequoia; species Sequoia sempervirens. The sequence continues at coordinate 31,100 of VDFB02280388.1, read as the reverse complement.
GTGAGGCGTGGTAAATGGGATAAAGGTGGTGGGTGATGGAAAGTAAAACTGCTAGGCGTATCCTCTTGCATATGCTATATGCGCCTAAAGTGAAGTGTTGAGGGTGAAATGACAAGTACAAGGCGTTGAAATTTAACATATCCTCCATGAAGTGTGATGTGCGCCATGCAAGGTGTGAAGTAAAGGGGAGGTAAATATTGTTTGGGCGTTTGAAAAATATTCACCTTCAAGTGTGATGCTAGGCTTGTGAGATGGTGGAAATAAAGTGCTAGGCGTGATTTTCCTCAAGTATGCTATAAAGTATGAGATGAGTGATGGGAATTTTTCTAAGGCATTGGAGCTCCAAAAATATTTTTCAAATGTGAAGTAAAATGCAAAGTGGTGTTAGAGAATAAAATGTGCTAGGCGCCTTCATGAAAAATTTTCTAAGTGAAGTTGATATTTTCACGGGCAAAGTTGATCAAGTTGAGTAAAAATTTTCAAGGGCAAAAATTTCAAAAAATGCCAAGTGATTCAAAAAATTTCTAAGGCACAAATATTTTCTCCCTTAGAAAATGCCTAAGTCTGATGAAGTGATGGAATTTTCTTGAAGCACAGATGAGTTGCCAGTGATGAAGTCAGAGGGTGCCAACATTGCAGGATGGATTTAAAAATGTTTTCAAGTCAGAGCAACAAAATTCACAGAGATGAAGAATGGGATAAATTATGAAATTATTTTTCAAGGTTCAAAATTCCAGAAAATTAAATGAACCTGTTCGTTGGTACCCATGGGTTCGACGCGTTCTAAGAAATTTTCTTCTGGGTATCAAAGATTATCGAGAGGAAGATTTTAAGGTCTTCCACAACTTGTTCTGGGATGAAGATTTTAAATGGGCACAGATTGATGAATTTCCTGAGGGAAATTTGAAAATTTTCTAAGGCAAAATGAAGAAAATGTGTTTTCAGGGTGAAATTCTCCAGCGATGAATTTGAAGGGAACTGCCTAGGTGAATTTGCTCCTTCGTGAAGATAGTCTTCTTGAGCCAGAGATGGATAAAATCAAAGTTGTCGGAGCTCCAGCAGGTGAAATGAATTTCTTGGGGATGCAGTTGAAGTTAATATTGTCAAAGATGATACGCCCTTGAGGAAGATGGGTTGAAAATTTGGCTAAGGAATCATGAGAAAGGCAAAAGTCGGCTAGTGAAGGCAACAAATCCTTGGAGATCAAAACTTGGTAAGTAAGTTGAGTTTATGTTGTGATGTGTTCTAATACTCTTCTCCTCGCTTGTTTTGCAGGAGGAATGTCAAGGCCAGAGCACGATGACTTGAAGTGATGAAGCATGATGATATTACAACCTTCGGAAGGAGATAAAGTTATGAGTTTCACATGAAGGAAGAGAAAGTTGCAAGAAAATGGCTAAGTGTTGAGGCTCAAGTAACAAAGAAGAAACGTTTTCAAAGCTTAAGATGGAGAAAAGAATGTAAGTTCGAGCGAAGTCGAAGAACAACGTCAAGAAAGAAGATCGAGAACAGTGTGAACGCGTTTCAAGATTGGAATCTGGACATTATGGTCCTTTGTGGCATCTTGTTTAGGGCTGAGGTGGCACGATCTGGGCCATCCAGCGATTGTAACCCTAAACTGGGCTAACTATAAAAGGGGGAGTCCCCCTCATTTGTAATCTCAGGTGCGTAGCGAAAGTCTTCAAAGAAGTTGTCATGTATGCTTTCATAATAAAAGAATTTTCATTGAGTTCTTTGTTGTGAATAGTTGTTGAGGCTTCTTCTCCTTCCAATTCACGTAGCCTTAAAGTAAAGTAGATTTCATTTCATGCAAGTACTTAGCAATTGTGGAATGTGGTGTTTGATTTGAACAAGACTTCGTTCGTCCATACCACTAGCGGGCTCGCTGATGGTCAACTGGAATTTTGTGAAACTTAACTTCGATTATGGTTTATATGCTGGCATGCGTCGTTGTGATGGTGTCTTCATGTTAAATCGTGATCTGAACATCATCCTTCACAGGCATGCTGAACTATGCGCCCAAGTTCAGAAGGATGAAAACTTGTGCTCAATCGCCAAATCATTTGAATTGAAATCCCTTAATCCACTGCCTGTTGTTAGCTGTAAGTGTAAGGTGAGAAGCAGGCTGAGTATTCTAAGTATTGAAAGTTGAAGCATGTAGCAAGAATATGATAGGGTATGGGAAACTTTGCTAGGTCAACGTGGTAAAGTATTATTCCCCTTCCATATGTAAAATGCGCCTAAGGTGGTGTAAGTGTTGCTAGGCGTTGGAAATGCTAAGCCTATAAGGTAAAGTTGATGAATATTGTAAGGCATTGAAAGTGCTAGGTGATGAAAAAAATTTCAAAGGCAAGATGAATATCCTTCTTCAAGTTGGATATGCGCCCAAGGTGTTGAGGTGATAATTGCTAAGGCGTTGGAGTTTTAAATGAAAATGTCTTTCAAGTGTGAAATAAAATATAAGGTGGTGAATAAATAAAGCATGTTAAGTATGATGCGCTTTTAATGATGATTTTCTAAGCGAGGTTGATGAATTTTCTCGCCACAGGAAAATGAGTGAAGATGAATAAAAGTTTTCTAAGGCAAAGTTTTCAAAATGCAAAGTGATTCAAAAAAAATTTCCAAGGCAAAATATTTTCTTCCTTAAGAAAATACGCCTAGACTTGGAAGATGATGAAATTTCCTGAGATGAGTAAAATTTGTCGAATGAATTTTCCAGTGACATGATGGCATTGCAGGATGAATTTAAAATTCTTCGAGTCTGAGCAACACAATACAATCACAGAGATGAAGAACGGGATTAAAATTCATAAGGAAATATTTTTCTAAGGTTCAAAATTTTAAAAATTTAAATGAACCCGTTCGTTGTGTACCCATGGATTCATCACGTTTTGGAGAAAATTTTCTTCTGGGTACTGACGATCTTCGATGAGAAATGGATTTCTATGTCTTTCGCACTTCGCCAAGGCCTTCAGCATGAAGAATTTAATCGATGCTCGAATTATAAATTTTTCTAAGGGAAAATTTATAATTTTCTAAGGCAAATTTGAATAAAATGGTTTTTGAAAGAAAAATGCTTCAACGATGAATTTAAAGTAAATTTCCTAGATATTTTTGATTGAATTCTTCACAGATGAATTTTCCAGAGCGTCAGAGGTGATTAAAATTTAAAATTTGCAAGACAGAACTTCGGCTGGTGAATGGAAATTGCCAAAAGATGAATTTAAATTAAAGATCTTCGAAAGTGAATTTAAAAGATGCCAGTCAAAGTTGAACTTCTAGAAGAATAAGATTCCTGACGTCGAGAGACAAGTGTCAAAAATACCAGAGGGAAAATTCGAATTCTTGAAGTGGAGTAGTGGAGATTTAATGCACTGGCTATACTTAGCTCCTTCTAGAATTCGATTTTTGCTATAAAATTGAGAAGTTTCACACTTCTTTTCACAGTTGAAGAAGTTGGATTTGCTCTAAATCCAGTGTTGCTGAAAGTTGTTGAAGATTGAAGTGTTGAAGAAGTTCGAATTTTTGAAGCTGGAGAGTGAGTTGCTGAGTTTAAAAATCTAAAGTTGCTGAAGACTGAAGTGTTGAAGGAGTTCAAAATTTTGCTGGAGACTGAAAGTTGCTGAGGAAGTACAATTTGAAGAGGACTGCTGAAGCTTATAAACATCACATTGTTGAAGCTGAGTATTATTGAGGAAGTGCGCACTTGCCGATTTGCTGAGAGTGTGAATTGCGAATTTACAAATGTCCAATTGCTGATTGAAGTTGGCAAAGTTTCTTGGAGTATTGAAGTTGCTAAAGCTTGCTTAGAAATTTGTTTCTAAGTGATTGATAATTCGAAGTCTGTTGGAGAAGAAGTTGAGGTTTGCAAACGAGAAATAATATTGCAACTTCTTGAAGTCGATTGGCAGCCCTGCAAAGTATTTTATTTATTTTTCGAAATTAATATGCTAATGGATGTTTATTGTTTTGCAGATAGCTGAGGCAAGGACAAATGGCAAGGACAACAATGGTGCATCCAGGCAAGCTGTTATAAAGAGGCTAAGCAAGTCTTTCATGCCAGAATCGAAGTTTACCTCGAAGTTGGGCAAGCTGGCGGATACAAATTTGGGCTCCGTCAACTTAGAGACTTTCAAGAATCGAATGCTGGGGATTGGTAATCATCGACCTTCGAACACTTCACACAACATCATTCGAAGTGGGTTATATGCAGCTGCTGGTTTCCCACCAGCCATTCAGTGTTCAGAGCTAATTATGGAGTGCGCCAACTACTATGAGAAGGATCACAGATCAATCATGTCACCAGATGGTCAAGTGCTCGCCAACCACACTCCTTCAGCTATTGGTGAAGCTTTCGGAATCCCAGTGCATAGGAACATGATTTACAAATCAAGGGAGCGAGCTGAGCAAATGTATGCTTCTGCATACGAGAGATGTATGGAGACGATCAACACTCACTGGATGAGCAACCCCAAGCCCTCTCGTACGAAGCTGCTGAGACAAATTATAGCAGATGACTTGAAGCAGGAGTATTGTGATCTTATCATGATGCTGAGTCGAGTTGGAGGTTGCCCGCAATCGTTTATTTTTGAGCCATGGATGTTCTACTACAACAACCTCGTACTGGAAGGAAAGGATTACGTCAACTAGGCTGCAATGATCAGTGACAATTTGCACGAGCAGCTCCTGAGCTTGAGAAGAACGAAGACGTTCTATATGGGCTCTTCATTTACATGCTGGCCCGTATGACGAAATATAGAGGAATTTCATATAAGGAGCCTGTTGGCTGTGGTTCTCATCAGTTTAAAATTCATGAGGCTTGTCCGCAGTTGCACTTGACAAGTACTACTCATTACAAGCGTGTCAATGACGCCTTCACCACGCACATCACGAGATTGCTTCAGGAGCGGATGCATCACAGAATCTCGAGAGAAGCCCAAGAATTGATTGAGAGGTATGGGTGCTGGTTTATACAATTTCCAAAGTTTTCTTACATAAGGCTACAAGGATTTTCTTCATATCCATATAGACTGCCTAATTACCCAACCAACAGAATATTAATGTTAGAGATATCTAGGCAATTGGTTGCCTACGATAAGATTCAAAAGAAAAAGAAGGGAGGTGTTGACTTCCAAATTGTCATGGGCAACTCCGATGAAGTGTGTCCTTCATTACAGGCAACTAGAGAAGCCGAAAGTGAGCTTCAGTTTTATCACTTTTCATATCACACCAACCGACAGCACTATGATCCGCATAACAACATCAAATGGGTACTGTCAGAGCAATTTAAACATAAAGCAAATATTGAGGATTATTGGACTGATGCATCAGATGAGGCAGAAATCAGGAAGAGAGTGTTCTCTAGGTTGCCAATAAACATGATTAGGGAGTGTGAAGTCATTCCGATACCAAACCAGGTAAATGAGGACATGGACGTTGTCCATCCAGATTATGAAGCAGTGAGAGATACTCCACTTCCACTCCCGGATTGGTCAGAGCCTGAGATTGCTGACTTGGACACACTTTCTATTCCAGTCTTGACATTTACTAGAGCATGGGTTGACAGACGGGTGAACAGGTTGAAGAGTAGGTCGATTGCCTTGACTTACAATTTGATGGGAGATCACAGGACACCCACCACCAGCAGGAAGAAACAAATCACATGAGGTCTGGAGTCTAGAAGGAAAGAGCCAATTCGGCAGGACCCTGTTCAGCCGGAACCTCCACGGGTTGTAGTTGAGTCACCCACGCCATTGGAGACACGTTCTCCAAGCATACATGAGGTTTCTTTATTTGCTGATCAAAGGAATGCATTGAATCAGGTGCAGGTGGTACAAGAAAAGAATCAGCCACCACGAAGAGAGTCAGTTGGCCAAAGCGTCAACGCACCTAGTAGAGATGATCAGCAAATTGATGAGGGGACTGCTACTGACCCTCAGTTTCAGCAAGAATTAGAGACGGCTTTGGGAGATGATGATGATATAGTTTCAGGTGATACTCAGCCACTTGAGGACGATGAGCCTCACCAGAATGATATAGAATTTGAACAGGTCCGTGAAGTAGAGGCACAAGAACAACAGCCATTTGATATACAGTATACAGTACCTGATTGGCTCAGAGATAGGATGAGAAGAAGCCCCAGTGAAGAGATTGATCCAGCGATTGAGAAGGAAGAGTTTTTGAACAGGATCAGCGCACCTCCACAGAAGAAGAGAGAACGAAAGTTTTCAAAGATATCAACTGATGAGGATGGTTCCCGCACCCTTCACATGGCGGTGCCACAGGTTGATTGTGACCGAGATGAAGCAGTACCCGAAAACTATGTGGTCACAACTCTGGAGTTAGGACGCCCCACAGGTGCACAGATTGTAGAGGAGTGTGATAATTCCTACCACACCCTCAAGGATAGATTATTTAAAAAGGAAGGGAAGTACAAGAAGTTGAAAAGGGAGCATAAGGCTTTGATAGGATATATGCAGCAGTTGTCTCGTCCTCGTGGGCAGGAGATTCCAGCGATAGAACTTCCAGCTAACATACCTAGAGAGTCAATTAGTGGCTTGTTGGAGTTGGAGAAGATGGCACAGGAGGCAGATAAGTGGGTCATGGGAGTTCGTGTTGAGACAGAAAAATTTATGGAGGACCTTGCTCTTGCTTTTCAGCAAGCTTCTAGTATTTTGGCACGGATGGAGGCAGTTGATCAGGCCTGGGGTGATGCTTCTGTTTATCAGAGCAAAGTAATTCAGCGTCTTGAGGCATTGAGACATGTTCCTTTGCGGGTGTTGATTGATGGAGGGGTCATTCAGGAGAATGACAGGTATGACTTTTCTAGATGGTATTCTTCAGCAATCACGGGACGTGGTTTCTTCGACGCAGCACAGGCGGATTCAACTAGAGTACGGAAGGCTATGGCCAATATCATTGATGGAGTCCAGAATACTTTCTAGGCTATATTTGCTAGGCGGTTGAATCCAAATGAGGTGACTGTTGATAATTTGAGGGGTAGGCTAGTGCCTTTCTTTTCAGAGGTAAAGACCTTCATACAAGATGACTTTGAGAACACTTCCACTTTCTCCAGCTTGATCCAAAGCACGCAGGATTCCTTAGTCGCTTGGAGAAAATCTTGTACAAGGCACGAACAGTCAGTCGCGGTGTTAGAGTTCCAGCTTGATTGCATTCCACCTATTTCAGTTCAGGAGGTTGAGGTTGTACTTGGCAAGTTCATTGAGTTTGCAGCCAAAGAGAAGGAGAATGGGAATGCACTACTGGACGATGATCTTCTAGAAGACTGATTATGGGCATTAATTGCCTTTACTATTTTGGGAGTGAGTGGGAATCTTTGATTCATTTAATGTACCACTCCCCATTTTGGCAGTTTTTAGGGTTAGGGCTGAGGTGGCTTAATCTTACCATTCTCGTCCTTTGGACTGGGCTATCTATAAAAGGGGGAGTCCCCCTCATTTGTAATTCATTAGAATTAGAATCAGATTGGAGATCAGACTAGAGAGTCGAGCAGAGTAGACATTTTGCTTAATAGTATAGCATAGTTTGGAGAAGGAAAGTTTTCCTTGGAAGCTTTTGTAAGAGATTGTTGTGTAACACTTTCATAATAGAAGATCTTTTCATTGATGGTGAAATTTGTCTTCATTGTGGATAGCTAGCAAGATTTCTTTATCCCTTTGAATCCAAGTAGCGTAAAGTAGTTTAAGAGTAGCATTTTCATTTCATGCAAGTAGATAATAGCTGTGGATGTGTGGCATTGATCAAGGCACTTCGTTTCATTCCATACCACTAGCGGCTTGCTGACGGCAAGTCTGCCTTGCGTGGTCTACTGGAGAATTTCATAAGCTTAACTTCAGTGGTAGCTCATGCCTTGGTATGCGTGGTTTTGACGGTATCTTGATACTAGGTTGTAACTTGAAAATTACTCGCTATTCTTTTGAAGATTGCACCTACTTTGTATAAGTTGTCCAACTTGAGGCGGAGCAAAGTTTGGTTGAAGCTTGTTAAGATTGATCCCACGTCCCACCTTAGAGTAGAATATAGAATCTTCTTACCCTTACACTCATTTACTTTCCGTTCATCCTTGGTTAGTTTTAGAGAACGTATTATATTGCTAAATCATCCGCATTACACAAATCCCTTCTAATCATCCATTTACTATTAACTGCAAGTATCCTGAACAATTGTGTAAGTCCCCTCGTGAAAACAGCAATTCACATCAAACCAACTGAGGGTAATCCAAGTATTTCGGAACCGTGGAGTTGAACGTGCGAACTTTCTCGCAATCTTAGCACACGGAATACTTTGATCAAGAGAGAATGGAGTAGCCTTCGGACAACTTTGTTCTGCTGATTGGTGAGGTCATAAAAATCACATCAACAATTATATTTAAATGTGTATTATGAAGCCACTATGAACAATCTAACCATAATACCTGTCAGTGGATGCAGGACTGACGATGCCGCAACGGAAAAGGAGATGTCATCAGGGAGAGGTAGTGGTTAAAAGAGGATCGGAAATTGTCATCTCGCCTTGAGCCGGTGTAAGACAAGGAATCAAAATTGTAACTTGGCCATTAATGATTTAATATTTATTAAATAAGTCAATTTAAATTATATATAAATCAATAATCACCCTTATAAGAGATTTCAATTGGTTATTCTACAATTGATATAATTAAAATATTCAATTCCATCCTCTTAGTTGAGCAAATCAAACTTGGAATATATTTTTGCTAGAGGATGTTAAATATTTAATTAATAATAAAGATACATGAGTATATTCCTTTTGACAGGGAAAAACATTGAATGGTTTTAATTGAAATTAATTAATTTGAATTTTTGATGGAATCGGTGTTTTGGGGGAAAAAATGGAAATTCCATTTCCGCGCCACCCTCATTCTTGAAAGCCCAAGATTGTGGGCAGACGAAGAGTTCTTGGGGGGAAGTTTCGAGCGGCTCTTGAGAAGATTATGGTTCCCCATCGAAAATTCATTCTTCATTCTTCATGGATAGGATTGTGTCTCACACATTTTTTTATATCTCTATGAGTTTTGGCATTGGGTTCTTCTTCTGGAATCGGTTTTTTTTACATTGCTCTAAAGTTAAGCCATTATGGAGTTTGTTCTACAATCCTCACTCGCCATACTCATATTCTTTCTTATCCATTATCAGAACCCTATCTTTGTGCCCAAAAACTTAGTCCGAGCTCATTTCTTTTCTTCCGTCCCTCTCTCCATTCATCAATGAACTTTCTTAGTCTCTTTCTTGAACATCTTCTGGAGGCAGCTGTGTGAGTGGCGAAGATTTCATCTGTCTTCAAATTCAAATCCTTTACTCCTGAAGCGAGATTACTTCCTTGTCTGCGTCTCCTTCAGCGGTGATTTGCAAGCGCATCCTCCAGAGAATTGGAGATTGAAGTTATCTAATTGAATTCTTCTAACAAGCACATATGAGACTTTAAATTATAATCTGTAGCTTGGCGTTTTCATATCGAAATGAAAATTTGTCTTATTATACTTTCATTCTAATGAACTTGGGTTTGACTGGAAATGAAATGGCATCAATTTTGAATGAACTCTAATGGGATTCAATGTATCGCAAACTTTCTGCTTTTCTTGACTGGGGATCTTTTTCAATCTAGTCATATTCTCATGATAATCCTCTGTTATCTTCTCTCCTACCAGGTCTTATTTCATTTAATCTCTTCTCTTAATCTATCTTGGAAATCTGAGAGAAGCCATTATATTCTCTTCATACTATTTCCTTGGCCTCGAACTTTTCTTGGTAACTCGAATTAGACCTGTTGTAAACAACCAATTTGTGAGAATGGAACCGAGAACAGATTATGAGTTCTCCTGTGAATTAAATTGTACTTATGATTCCTAGAGAGGAATGAGTTGGTTGTACCAGATAATCTTTTCCTCTTAACTGTAGAACTAAAAGAATAAGTCTCTACTTAAAGACCCCTGCTGCAAGATGAACTTGGAATGCAAATTATATTTTGGGTATAAAAAGAAACTTAACTTGACTTTATTAATTTAACCTTAAGACAAATGTGATCATGTCGAGCAAGGGTGAGAACGCTGACGGCACAGGAGTGCTAGAAATGTAAAAAGAAATTCTTGGCCAAGGTACGATGCTAGATTCAGCATCTGTCAGCCATCAAGTACCAGATGTATTACTGATCAGAGTAATCTTCTAGTTGGGAGGTACCCATAGTGAAGATTCGATCAAGAGATACAGGTCCTTGACACTAGGCTTAGAGGCATGATGATAGATTGATCCTTATTAACTACCCTCGTGAAGGGACGGGTTCCTTAGTCGAAGGAACATGGGAGACCAGTAGGTCTTTGGTTGGGCGGTAAAGCCCCTGATGATATCTCCTTTTCCCCATGATGACTGAGTCAAGATCAAGTGCTTCAGCTTCTTAACTATAAACTCTTGAAACCCTTTTCTCTCTCTTAAGTTTCTGAAATGATTACTTAGCATAAATTGATTAGTTTTGATTTTATTTGAAAACATTTAAAAGTTAGTTGCAGTACGATTGCTCTTCTGTTATTGGAAATCAGTTAGATGTTCCTTTTCAGTTATTTCAGTTAGATTTTCTTTTCGGCTGAACTGAAAATAGAAGTTAGTTGATGCATGGATTGATATGTAAATTTTACTTTCATAAGAAAAAAATTTTGTTGAATTGTAAAGGGAAAACCCTAGATTGTTAGTTATTTAGTTGCCTTTCAGCTGAAGTGGCAATATAACTGCTTCTCTGTTAACTGTAAGATGTTAGTATGTTACAGCAGGATCTTTTTTCCCTGTAGGTAGAGAAACCCCAAAAGTCACCAAGAACTATAGTATCCCATAGCATTTTGACATTATGAAGCATCACCATTGTGGCACACTTTGCTGAGCACATTCATTGTTTTGTGCTATGGCAAGGCTGTATGTTTGATTTTTCATGTTAGGTGTATAAAAGTTTATTATTTAGGTATATATTAATCATTGCAAATTATATAGATGTCAAGAAGTACACAAATTGTTGATCTCTTCTTGATCTACTGGCCCTCGCAACTTAAAATGGTATCAAAGCTCATCATATTTTCATAATTCTAAGAAACGTTGGATCTGACTTTAATTGAAGGGACCTTAGAGCCTCAAGGTAGTAACACAAGCATGTCAAAGTTTAGGCCCCAAAATTGATTGGTGGCAAACAATTCGGCAAGATGGTGGACCCCTTTCTTTTGTTTGTTAGCACACACATATATCACCAATGATTTCATTGGTGCTAAGGTATTAAGCTCCTGTAAGTTTTATAAAGTTTTGAGTTTAATGGAATATGATGTTAGTAGGCAGTGACATGGCGAGCTCTCACATCTCCTACCTATTGTTGTCAGAGCTTTTGAGTTCTTTGCACTCTATCAACCATTTGATCTGCTTCTAATTGTAGGGCTCTCAAGATATCAAAGAGGCATTTCCAAAGATGTCAGCAAAGAGTTCCAACATTGGTCAAAAGGAGTTGAATCATAGGTGGCAAATCTGAATCTTTGAGTAGAATATATCTGGGGTAGGCATATTCCTTTCTATGAACTTTTGTGAGTGCATTAAGCACATCATCACAACCCAACAGCAGTTAGATTAAGTATAAGCTAGAACATCCAATGGTCCTTGAAAGTTCATAAAGGTGCTCCACAATGTATTAAGAGCAAGTCTCTAGGGAGCATCCAAAATTTAATCAAATGGTCTACAGTTTTTGCTCAATGCAAGGGATTTTAAGGCCAACAGGAACCATTGCATTTCACCTATTTTGATGAATTTGAAAGATCTTCATATGTGGATTTAGACATGATGTTTTTGAATATTCAAGAGCTCAAAAAGAACATACAGTCGCATTTAAGATGCAATTGAGCACGTAATCCACTCCACTGCAATTTTAAATGGCAGGCATACATGCACCAAGCGGAAGAGTTGCTGTACGCAGAAATTTACACATTCATCTCTAGCATGCAATGTTGCATTGAAGAGGTACTCCTACACGATCCAGAGCATTTATGGCCTGCTCTTTTGTAGTATAGTGTGTTAATTTGTATAAACAAGAGCTTCGAGCTCATTAGATGGTTAGACTCTATTAGGTTCATAATGCTGTTCAAGCTTTGCAAACTGATATGTTCTCATGATTTTCCAGTGCTTTTCAATTTCAGATAGCCTATACTTTCATGTCCTAAAATACTCTGCCATTTCACATATGTAACCATATTGAATCATTTGAATATAATGAGATGTGATTCTGGTCCTATTTTTGTTATTACAAATGTGTAATATATTACATGGTCTAATATATAATTAAGTCATTATCAGTTGATGAAAAGATATTGTATAGAAGTCTAGGAAAGAAGAGTGAGTTTTAGATTAGTTCTCATTTAAGAATTTATTGAAATGAGAGAGAAAAAAACAAGATTGCTCTCAAATTAATTCACATAACACTCCATTATTACAGTCAACGGCTTTATATAGCCATTTAACCTACTAACTACCCAAAACCACCCAACAACTAATCTCTACAAACTAAAGTGATTATTGCATAATCACTTACATTATTTATATTAAATATTAATCTATGTTATGCACTATTTTTCAACAGAATTTCAGTTCAGTATTCTTCTATCCCCTTTCACTATGAGAGCGTAGAATAGATAAGGAGCTAGCTCTTTTATCCCAGAGATTGGCTTGCAAATCAATCCCATGTCTGCAAGATTTTCCATGCTTGAAATTCACAAGAAAACAGATTTATGGTGAGATAAAATCTGAATATCAAGCATTCAAGACAAATAGAACAGTAAAAAAGGTGCTACTTCCACTATCAACTCAAAGGGCAGAAGTAAGGGTAAGATCCATTGCTCTCATTGTAACAAAGATGGGCCACATTCAGAAGAGTTGTTGGAAGCTACACCCCAAGTTGGTTCCTTCTAATGAGAAGGGTAAAGGTAAAAATGCCATTTATGTGGAAAAGGGCATAGAAATTCATGGACACATCTTGCACCATGCTCAAGAAGGGAGTTTCAAATAATGATGATAGCTCTCATGGAGTGGAAGAGCTCACCCAATTGTTTCATGCAAAAGGGAAAGTGAAAGTTTAGAGATTCAATGATTTATTTGACTCATGCTCAAAATCAAATATTGTTTCTTCTAGGCTGGTTAGGGAAATGGGAATGGACATTGTAAATCACCCACGTCCATATTCTTTGGGGTGGCTGCAACATGGTATGCACATGGAGGTAACCAAGCAATGCAAGATATCATTTAGTCTACATCCAGAATACAAGGATGAAATGATGTTTGATATTGTGCTATGAGAGGTATATGATGTGATTTTTGGTAGGTCCCTACTGACATATGTGGGATGCTATCTATTCTAGGTGCAAAAATAAGTATAGGCTTCAGTTGAAAGGGAAGAGTCTCTTTGTGAATTCTTATGCTGGTAGATCCAATGCTGCTAGTACCTCAAATATTAAGAGGCTGATCAATGTTATTGAAAAGTTTGTTTCCCAATGGACGAGGCACTGTATGTGCAAAACGAGGTTGTTGCTAGGGCTGTTGTGGAGCCTCAAACTTATTAAAAATAGCAACCTAAGGGGCAACAAGTGCAACATGGTACAGGGCTGTCACAAAAGAGAAAACATGTATGTTTGGGGGAAGAGGTTATGCATGGGGTCCAGATTATATCTTTGCAGGTATATGGAGATTTTTCTTTCAATTTGGATGTTGTGTTGCAGGGATCAGTCAAAGGGCAGAACACCATGGTTTGTTTTTCTTTGGGTAGAGAACAAGTTGGCTTGGGTTTGCTTTTACCAAGTCACATTGTAAGTAGTCCTAATGGAGCAATTGGGACAAAAGTTCATCACTCAATTTGTTTAGGGAGGTCTGATCTGAAAGTTCGCCTGCAGCAATTATGCATGTTCACCTTCAGTTGTTGTTGACGTTTGTTCTGCTGTTATAGGTATAATGTAAAGCTCTACAGGTGTTCAACAAGCTGTTGCAAGTTTCAATTACATTACTGCAAGTGTTCAATAAGCTGTTGCAAGTGTTCTATTCAATATTGTGGGTGTTATGTTCAGTGTTGCAGTGTTCTATTTAGCGTTGTAGGCTCATTGCTTTTGTCCCAAACACTTGAGTAACCATTCCTCTTCCAATTTCGTATGGAGGAATGTTCTATAGGATGAGGGAATCATCACAGAAGAAGTCGGACCATTGGGATCACAATTTGCCTCGTAAATCACAAGACTGTTGCAGGTCCAAATGCAGATCTCAAATGGTGCCCAAAATTGAAATGGTTTGCATATTTGGATTCCTCTCTAAAAGAAGCACAATTTCAAATCAATGGCTCTTCATTTTGAGTTTGTAAGCAAAAGTTAGACCGACAGAAATTGGACGTTTATGATAAAGATGGGATTGCTATAGCCACCTTTTTTTTTACTGTTTTAGCACATTTTTCCACTTATTAGATGCCTAATAAAGGCACGATTTGTTTTCTGTGGACCGTGTTTGACAGATAGACAATGATAGGGTCATTTGTCAAACTGGCACAATCATTTTTCTTGCACCTGCCCAATATGCAGCAGTATTTTCCAGCAGTTTTTTCAATGTTTTTAAAAGGGCATGATTTGTTTAAATTTTAAAATGCTCAAGAAAGTGTTGTTTGGCCTCCCTTTTCTAATGTTTCACATTCCATTTCTCTGAGTACTCTGCAAGACTCTCCAAACTCTTGAGTCTCTGAGCTGGCCAAGCTGAGTCTGGCCAAGTCCTAGAGAGTACTCAGCCGAGTCCTGCTCCAAGACTCCCAAATCTTAGGCTTGGACTCCTGAGTCCCGAGCTCAGACTCTTCAGGGGCCTAAACATAACAGGCATAGTGGCTGAAATTTTAAATTTTGAGAGTTTGAGGATCAATGACATGTGTAACGTTTGAATTATGACAAATTGATAGTCAAATTATATTTTTATGTTTCTAAATGCATTTATTTCTTTTTTTTGGTGCAATTATGAGGTTTTTTTTGCCAAGTCACGAGTCCAAATCAAAATTTTGGGCTGCCAAGTCCAAGTTTTCAAACTATGGTTGGAAGTACATCAGAAGTGAATTGCACATGTTGGGAAAGCTCCGAATTCTATATATGAGCTTATTGTAGCCATGCTGGCACACTGTAAAATTTGTAATTAACCTTTCTATAGTGGAATGGAGAGTAGTTGCTCTGTAAGCTGGAGTTGTTTTACCCTATAAGTGTTCTTCTCCAGGTAAAATCTGTGTTTGCTAATATGCAGCTGTTCATAGTACTTATTTCCACCTACATGTATACTCAGATCTCTATTTATGTGATTTGCAATAGACGTAGCTGGTACTACAGCCATTGTTAGTTAGATTTAGTATGAGCCATTGATTTGGTGGAGTCTCTGCATCAAACAAATCCATTTACTCATAGCAGAGTGCGGCATAGCCACCCTGTTTATGGATCAATTACTTTGCTCTTACATGATACTATTTGACAAAAGGATGCATACGTTACACACCATATTCTTTGCATTCTCCAATTGGGGACTTCTTTATACAAGCCAGGTCTACTTCATCTCCCCTAAAAGAACAAATCAACAAATTTACACATCATCACTCTCAAGTGACATCATGTCATCATTTTACCACGGTCATATCTTACATTGCACAGGCTTTACATCCCTCTCACATGATGAGATATTCTCACGCAATGACACCTTTACATCATTCACACAATGATGCCTTTACATCCTTCTCACACAATTAGACCTTTATATTATTCTTACATGACAAAATTGTACAAATATTCCTTAGGTCCTCCTTATGCAGTGAAATTTTATATGACATTTCTTACATCATTATCATGCCATAAATTCCACATAATCACTCTCACATGACATCAGGCCATCACATTACATGATCACATCTTATATGGAATCCCTTATATTGATATTACATGATATTATATTCCTTACATCATTCTCACATGATGATGCCTTAACATTATTCTCACACGATGACACCTTCAGACATCATTCTCACACAATGCTACCTTATAACAATATTCTCCCATGATAGACACCTTATATGATCATTCTCACAAGATGACACATTCCTTATATTGTCCATTCACAGTGACATCTTATACCACATTCATTATATGGTTCTTGCATGATAATATCTTGTACACAATACTGCCTAAGCATATTATTGCAAGGATTACAGTTAACAATCTCTATCAGTCGCAATGTGATTGGCTGCAGCTCTACTGAGATTTCTACTAAGATAATAATTGATGCAGGTTCCCACACCTATCTACTGATATAAATTGTTCCAGCTGCAAAATTTGAGGAGCTGCTGAAAATAAGAAAATCTAAAACATGGATGTAACCCCCAAAGAACAGATGCAGAAATCAACCCATCCTTTAAAGTTTGGAATGTCTCTTGTTGTTCATCTTCCATTCAAAATCTGCACATTTTAGAAGCAAATGGTGCAAAGGATGCGCTACATTATTAGAATCCTTTATAATATGCCTATATAAAGCTATGGAAGCCATATATATTCCATAGCTTATACAAAATAAGCAATATTATACAAAATCTCAAGTCAATATTCAATGACACTATAATAACTGCAATTTATACAAAATTTATTTTGCATGTAATATTCATCAGCATATGTGAGACTGTTTGAGAGATTTCACCTTTTCAGCCATCATTTACTAATTTAAATCTGACGATTGTTAATGCCAAAGTGAATATCTGATATCGTCAGCAGGGTATGTATTTTGCATAATATGTGTTATAAATGATCACTGTCCACTTCTTTCAACAATAAATAGTAATTCAAAACACGTATCATGTTAACAAGAAGTTCTCTCTTATTTTGAACAAAAGCATCATGCAAAATTGCATCTTCATCCTCAAACTCAACCCAAAATAGTTCTGTTGTGTAAAGGGGTTCAGCGGGAGGCTACAAGGCAAGGTTTAAAGTATTCCCTCCATGGAAGATTGTTATGTTTCCCAACCTACCATCATAAAAGCATTATCTATTGCAATCACAACCAACCTAAGATCAAAGGATAACTACCTAGTTCATTCTTAGGTTGCAATATAGTTGAATCTACCATAATAGGAGGCTTCTTGCTTGGATCAGGTATATGCTGGCAAATAATAGAAGTAGGAGGCTTCGCAGTTTTAGATCATGTTCTTCTTGCAGGCTGCTGTACCTGGACCAGTCCTTAGTTTCTGGGAGCAGACAATTGGTTGTGACAGTTGTTGCTTAGGTTGCATTTGCAGATGCTAGCGAAACTGCCCCTAAAGATGGGACTTACAGTTGCATAACTGATGTTCTTTCAAGTCAATCTGTCCCATTAACCTGTCCCTGATAACTTCCCAGCATTGATAAATAATACAAACTAGAATGACAATAAAAAGGACCATGGAAACCATGTTGGGTAATAAAATGTGGGTTGGATAGGATACATAGTTGTTGGTGGCAAGCCTGGTAATTGTTCAGGTCATTCATAATGCAAAACTTGGCTCATTTCCTTAGGTGCTGAATAATGTAGTTGTTGCCACATAGTTTTATTTTCTTTCAAAGTTGCTCTATCCTGTGCTAGAGAAGGCAACTCACTGTTTATGGCCTAAATTGCAGATACCACAAGACCTTTTTCCTCTATTAAGGAACATTCTTGGACAATATAATTATTCTGAAATAACCCATTTGTATGCACTTCTAAACTCAAAACCTATGCAAAAGCCCCATTTAACCCCAAAAAACCTCTCTTACAATTTGCATCAAAAATAGACAAAGAAAACCAAAAAAATACAGGGGGGAGTTGAGTATGGCTATGTCATTTATGCAACAAAGACTATAGGGGCAGCTATGCTAGATTTTATTGTCATCTTCTATGCATGAGTGGACAAGGGGTAAAAGATTGTGAAGCTATAACTCTAACTAAGAAAGCTAAGGTAATTAGGTTGCATATGGAGGGGGAAACAAGAAAGAAGGGAATTCCATTGGGGAGTATGCAGCCTAGTGTGCCGTTGCCTATAGGAACCATGGATGTTGGAATTCAAAGGGCGGAGGGTTTTACTTCTACCAAGAGAAAGAAAACAACTATTGCTGTTGCAGGGTTGATATACAATCATGAGAGGTGGCCAAGTATTTTTATGTTCATGCCATACTGTTTCATGTGGCACGTTCTCTCTATTTTAAAAAATGTTCAAAGATGTGACAACTTTTGGTCCTTCATTTGTTCTACTTGGAGAACATAAGCTACACACCACCCTCCTCAATAGAGAATATTCTAAGGTGAGTGTATTGATGGAAGAAATAAGGCAAATTTGGATAAGAGATGGCTGCTCTATCATCATGGATGGGTGGACCAATATCAAACATTGGTCATTCATCAATATCATTGTCATGTGTTCAATTTACTCTTATTTTCTTAGAGCTATTGATTGTTTGGAGAAAAAAATAAGGATGCAAATTTTCAATTTCAGATTTTGAAAGGTGTTATAAAAGAGGTTGGAACCTCTAATGTTGTACAAATGGTGACTAATTCAACCCGTGTGTAAGTTAGTTGACTTGATAGTGAAGGGTGCTTACAAGCACATTTTCTAGACCCCATTTTGTGTTCATGTCTTGTACAATGCATTGAAGGACATTGGAAGAATAGATTGGGTGAAGGCAATAGTGTTAGAGGCTAGAGGTACATAGATGTTCATTTGCAACCATCACACTTCACTTGCTTTGTTCAAGACTTTTTCAAGAAAGGACTTCCTCACTCCAATGGACACTAGATATATCAATTACTTCATTTTGTTAGTGATGACGGTTGAGGTGTAGGAAGCTTTACAATTAATGGCAATTAATTCAAAGTGAGATAGATGGTCAAAGGCATGTACAACTGAAGGAAGAAATGTGAAACAAAAGATCCTAGATGATGATTGGTGGTCCACAATGAGGTAAGAAATTGCTGGTTTTATTATTAAATTTTTAGAAGGTTAATTTATTAATGTTTCTAACTTGTAAATTATTTTCATTCTTTGTAAGAGCATTCACCTTATCATTTGAGTCTTAAATTTTTTTAAACAAATTTTAATTTTAATTTTTGTAACTTGTTCCATTTGTGGATATGTTTGCTCCTTCAACAAGCCTATTGTGCAAGTCATAAAATATGCTAATACAAACTCTCCTAGCCTTGGAGAAATTTATTGGACCTTTGATAGCATGCTTGGGCAAATGAAGCAAATCATTTATGTCAAGGATCCTACTTTGGGATTTTATGAGGAGCATCTTAGGCCCATATGATGCGACGATGTAACACTATGAACACCCCACTTCATATGGCAACCTATACTCTAAATCCCAAATGGTATGTAACTAGGCTTAAAAGATTGTCTCCATCTAAAGATGAAGAGGTGAAAGCAGGGCTCATGAAGGCCCTTCAAAAAATGTACACTGATGAAGAATCCTCTTCACACACAATGGCTTACCTTTGTCAATCTTTGTGGTCCAACTTTCAGCAAACCAAAGACAAAGGCGGATAGAGCTACATTAGCTCAAACTGACCCTATTGGATGGTGGATGTGAGATGGCAAGGATGCACCAAAGTTGAGAATACTTATCACTTGTCTCCTTTCACACGTTGTCAATTCCTCTACTATAGAGAGAAATTGATTCACCTATAGCTTCATCTAGTTAGTCAAGAGGAACAACCTCTAGAATCTAGATAATTGAAGAAGGTGGTGGTCGTACATAGTGCCTTGTAGCTATAGGATTGACGAACCCCTAAGTATCACCAAACTCTAACCTCACATTGGGATGTTGATCCCAAAGACACTATATAAGTTGATGAGGACGCACATGAGGGATTGGTTGGGGTTCCATGGCTTGAGACAGCCCTTCATAGTGTCAATGACTCAAACTCGAATTTCAATTTTGATGCAAACCTACCAGATGTAGATGCTGATTAGGGACAGCTATATGTTTTCTATGTTTTTTGTCATTTTTTGTAGTTGAAACTTGCAACCTTTGGGCATTTTGTTGTAATTAATATATAATATATATGCACATTAACAGTGAAAGCATTTAAACTTCATTAATTTGTGTGTCAATTCTCATGTGAAACCTCAATTCAAATCTAATGTTATGTATTAAGGTTCTATAATGTCTATGATGAAAGCTTTACTTGTGTTATCATATGAATATTTGAAATTTCTTTATTTTTAAAAATATCATTTATTTTTAATAGCCATCGATTGTTGTCCCCTAAAAAATGGCCCCAAAAATACCCGTACCAAAAACACATCCCATCCTCCCTTGCCATCCCCATCCTAAAAACTTTGGGGAGCATAGATAAACATGGCTACCATCACGAGAAATAGCTTCTAGAATATAAATTTTAACAAAAAGGAGTTCAGAAATGTGATTTGGATCACTTCATTAGAGTTTGTTTGATCCAAAAGAAAAGTTACTAAATTCTCCTAGAAATTGCTTAGGTATAGGTATGAGCACAAATTGTTAAGGGTATGATTATGTACAAGTACCCTATGGAAATGCACAAGGTAACTCAAATCCATCCCAAGTGATTCCAAGATAGATATGTAGAACCATATGTGATTCCTTACGGCACACACACTTTTTCAAAAAAAAAGTTAATGTATTAACCCTCAAGTTTTATTTTTCAACCTAAAAACCAAATGCTAACCTGAATTGAACCACAAAAATTCAAAACAACTTAAAGCACAAAACAAACACATTTACCTCATTTTAAAAAGCAAGACATACAAACCAAATACACTTGTCTCACTCTCATTCTTGTTTTTCATTGCACATATAAAGCTTAATATTGATCATTGAAGGTTCCAAAGCAATTGGATTGCTATTCCTCCACATGTGCAAGAGCCTATTCGCTACCAAGGAAATCGTCGAGGAAGATTGTTGGATTGGAAGTAAGTTTTTTGGTCTTTTTTTCCTTCTATGAACGAACTCTTTTGTTTTTCCTTTTTTAAAGGTTTTCTTTCATTCTTTTTCATTCTTCTATGTTTAAATGAGTTAGAATATTTTTTTTTCTTTTCATTTGATTTGAATGTGTTGTTTCCCAAACTTGTTGGCATAGGGATTACAATGGCAGCTAGTTGTAGCTCTATGGGCCAGCCTTGTTTCATAACCAACCAAAAGTTCACCCTTGTGAATATATGCTGAAATGATATAGTAGGTTCCAAGAAGAGGGACGTATGATTGGATTTGTAATGGATGTGATGTGAGACATACAAGCTCATACAATCAAGTTAGACCCCATGTGTGTAGTATTCTTGAAATGGGCATCAAATCTTGCTTAGACAAGTGGGATGCATCTATGCCAACATCAAGAGTGTCGAAATATAACTAAGAATAAGAGCAAGCACATGAAGTATTTTCCCTAGATCAAGTCACCATTTAACAAAGTGAGGATCTCAATCAAGGAAGCCCCTTCCTACCCAATCTTCTAGCATTCTCAAATTTGTGACAGCAAGCCACCCATTTGTGGCCACACATGAAGAAGAGTTCACTCCACAAGAGAACAAAGGAATCATTGGAAAATTTCATTTAAAAATGACTCTTGAGAGATTGTTGATCAACACATTGCTTCACTCCACAAGAGAAGAAAAGAACCATTGGAAAAATTCATTTAAAAATGACTCTTGACAGATTGTTGATCAACACATTGCTAAATGCCTCTATGCAAACAGGTTGGAGACTTAGTTTACCTCCGCTTGCAGCCATACCGTCAATCCTCACTGAAGAAAAGTGGAGCAGAAAAACTCAAACCACATTTTTATGGGCCCTATAGGATACTAAAGAGAATTGGCGAGGTTGCATACGAATTGGAGCTTCCTGAGGGCAGTAAAATCCACAACGTCTTCCATGTTTCTTGCCTCAAGAAAGCATTGGGCCAGCAGGTTGTGACATCCCCTGAGCTTCCTCCATTTGATGAAGAAAGGAAGTTGGTATTAGTACCTAAAGGTATTGCTGATTGGAGAGAGAGGAAGCTGAGAAATAAAGTGATTCGAGAATATCTGATCAAATGGAAAGATTTACTGGTTGAAGATGCAACTTGGGAAGGGGAAGAGATTCTGCAGCATCCTAATTTGCGATTGTGAGAGGACCAGCAATCCCAGGAAGGGAGGACTGTAATGTCCCTCTTCACCTGTTGATCAAGCATGAGGGAATTTTCTAACCTTTTCTATTCCCAGAGGTTAAAAATAAATTAATCAATAAGGGAATATGAGAATAATTAAATTAAGGCTAAAAAGTTATAGCTCAGATGAAATTATTTAATTATTCATTATGATCATTGATGGGGCCATTTTAAGTGATGACTTATTAATTACTAGGCGTCTCATTAAGGGGGGTCAATAAATTAAATGCCTACGTCTAATCTTTTGCAAGGGACGAATTATTTAAATGAAAATCAGATTTCTTCTAAGGCATCGATGGCTTTTTGGTGAGGCTAAGAATTGGGTTGATGAAAGGATAAAAGGACTAGAGTTGATTTTGTGAAGCATTCAGAAATTTGTTTGATTTTATTCTCTTATCGAGCTGTGAAGAAGTTTCTCACCAGGACGAAACCCCTGTGATGATGGGGACAAAAACCCCAGATCATGGATTGATTTACTCGGGAACGACTGAGCTTTCTGTGCAAATTCATGGCGTATGGCTTGATGAAGGTGTTTAGATCGTGTGGAAGCAATTTGAGGTTGAATCACTACAGGCAATGAATAAGTCGTGGCTTTTTAATCAAACAACTGTATTTGCTGAGTTGCACATGGAGTTTAGAGGCTGGTATATGAAGGTGCAAACGTGGGAGGCTCCTAAAAGAAGAACTGAACGCATTATCTAACATTCTAAATATCAGATCAGCGTATTCTCCAGGTTCTCTATCTGCCTATGCTATATTGTTAATTTTCTGCAATACTGTGTGTAGTTTGGTGTTTATTAGGTGTCTATGTTAGACTGGTTAGTCTGGGTTCATTCCTATGCATGTGCTCGGGCTGCACTTAAAATCTGGGCGTTTCTCAAGTCAATAAATTGTAATAAAATTCAGAAAAAGTCACTGTTTGCATTTAATTTCATTTTATGAAGCTATTCGATATTCCTGCAATATTCTGAGTGTTTTTTTGTAAAGCATAACCTCTATTAAACTGAAAATTCAAAAAAAAAAAAACTATTCATACTTCTGGGAAAGTATATTTCATTGGTTTAATAGCAAAGCTTTTGAATGCGACTTGGTTTTGTATCTTGAATCTTTGAAAATGCATAATTCATGCCTATTTAACTCTACCTATTATGAGAAATGGTTTCTCTTTCATCAATTGATTAGATTTTTATTTGGATGATTTATTCTTTGAAGTTTCCAACTTGAAAATTTCTCAGAGATTAAATGTTCTTTTATTTTATTCTTCTAGGATACAAACATGTTTATTGTCGTTGTTTGATGTCTTACTAAGTTTTGAAAGGTTTCAAAGTTTGTTATGATAGTGAAATCTCTATAATTAAACATTCTTTTGATACTAATGATAATTTGGAATGCAGTGTTGTTAGTAGCATTTTACCATCCACTCACATCACACAACAAGACTAGAGATTTACTCACATATCACTCAATGAAATCTTTTATTGCTAACTTAACAATATCAACTTCATACACAACTTACCAAAGAATCATTTACTAACAAAGCTTATATACTACACTGCATTTTGTTATTTTAGACAAACTATTGTTCAAGGGCTAAACTCTCTACTTTTGACTACTCATGGGCTAAACTCTCTATTTTGTTTACTCTCTATATCTCTATGCTATGGAAATACTTTCCACTTTAAAAAAAAATATAGTTTTTGTCTCTATTTTTTCATTTTTTCTAAAAAAATTTAATCCAAATTTTTTCTGTTTTTTTCCGTTTAAATCCCATTTTTTTAAAAAAGAAACACATCTTTTACTTTTCTACCAAAAGCCAAGATGCAAGATATTATGAGTACATAGAGATTCTGTGAAAAGAATACTAAGCGAGACATCGTTTAGAGTACGGTAGAAAAAATGCATAAATATCTACTTCCCAGAGGAATTCAATTGCAATTTTTCAGCATGTACTAAAATTAGATATTTACTTTATAAAGCCCTTTCTCATAAAATATTATCTATGAATTCTTCAAAGCCAATTCAATGTAACCGTGAGGCTACTAAAGCATTATAACAGCACCTGTGTGTATATAGATTCTTCAATCAGTGGCCTCCTTCTTGACGTGCTTGGCATCCATCATTGCCTTCCTCGCTGCTCTGGCATTCTGATACTCAAAATACAGCACATCCGGTATGTGGGAAGAGTCCTTAATGCATAAGAATTCACAAATGGGCGTGCTTTCAAGCATTGGGAAAGTGTGAACAAGTACAGAATTCACAAACCAAAACCAAACGGTGCCCAAAAACAGCCCCAAAGTCCCTCCTGCAAAGACCTGCCCTACCGTATGGTACCCCAAATAGACTCTCGAATACATAGTAAGAAATGCAAAGGGCCACGGCAGGATCCCAACCGTAAGGCTAGTTCCTTTCCCTGCAATACCAAGACCTCTGTAAGCAAGATGACCGAGATACACAGCAAAAAACATCATGAACTGCGAAT
Source organism: Sequoia sempervirens (assembly GCA_007258455.2). Taxonomy (NCBI): domain Eukaryota; kingdom Viridiplantae; phylum Streptophyta; class Pinopsida; order Cupressales; family Cupressaceae; genus Sequoia; species Sequoia sempervirens. Next base: position 6,398 of record VDFB02280388.1, on the reverse strand, counting down.
GGCTTGAGGGCCATCCATGGGAATCACACATCTCCAACGCGAGGCATGTCTCTGGCCGAGATTGTTGCACTGATTTCTTTATAATTTGATTCAGGAACTCTGAAATGAGCATGCCCAGAGCAAAGAAAATGACTTGAAGTTCTCTTCTGAATAGGAAATGTGTCACAAAACCACCAAGGCCGATAAACACAGGAAGAAGGGAAATCCATGCCAGGAAATGACCCAGTTTGTCCCCTGGCTCATACATTACATGAGTCAAAGTTATTGCTTTCAAGGCCATTCTTGAAAACAAAAAGCTGCAAATCTTATGGCCCCAATTCACAGACCTTCAGCACCACCTAGTTATAATCAAATAAAAATATGGCAAATCAGAGACATACAGTCCAAAAAGCCAATATAGCCAAATTCGTCAATTGGGTGTTAAACCTGGATCTCCGTCGATGTGGACAAATGCAGCCTGACCTTAGAGGCTGCACATGTACTCACGTTATCCGGACTTCCGTATTGTGGACAATAGAACAGGGCGTCGCAACGACAATAATCAAATAAAATCAACTAGCTGTAAACACCACAGGAACTTCTCTGAACACCTTTAAGTTGGTGCGAGGGAGAGGCAGCCTCTAACGGAAGAGGGACACCTAGCGAAAGGAAAATTATTGGACGAGGGAAATATCGGGGGACGACAAAAGGAGCAAAGGAGGAAAAAAAAAGTGTCGGTGAAAAATTGGATAAGAACAAATTAATGAATATGGATTTTTATTTTTATTTTATTGGAAATATTTTTAGTATATTATTGAATGTAAATCTTAATGAAAGGTATAATTTGTGAGAAGCAATAAGTATTTTCTTAATTTTACATATAAATAAAATAAAAATCCATATTTCTGCTATATGCCAGAATCAGAGTGTTATCGATAAAAGAAATCCCCCAGTCTATTAATTTAAATGTTGGCAAAATAGTTTGGGCTCAATAACTAGAGGAAGAAGAATGCAAACTTTACTGTGGAACCTGCCAAAGACGGAACCACAACTCGAAGAACTGCTGGAATAAGCCCAAGCCTCAGGAAGGTAGAGACAAAGAGCACAAATACAAAACTCTGACAGACAAGGAAGCTCTGAAGGAGAAGAAAGGAGAGTACTTAAGCCCTGCAACCCCGAGGAAGTCAGCAAATGAATCAAGCACAAAAGAGAAAAGAGAAGGAGGATGGGGGCCCTACAGAGGAAGAGATCAGTCAAAAGATCTCCCAGTTTTTCCCAACAGAAGTAAACTCAAAAGTAGAAAAAGGGAGCCAAAACTTGGAAAATGCCCAAGATACACAAGCTTTGGAGAAAGTATCGGCAAAGGCAGGAATGGGGGAGACAAGGCAAGAAGAGAAGGAGGAGGAGGAACAGTCAGGGGGAGACCAGCAAGAAAGCAATGATGAAGATGAGTTAGATATCCTGGAACCAAGAGAGATCAGCGAAACAGCAAACAAAGCACTCTCCCTGAGTGTATCTAAAAAATCGGGCCGAAAAACAAATAAACAAAAACGGGAGGAGGAAGCTAAAGAGAAGGGATTTGCAAACATCAAAGAGTATCTGCTAAGGTCAAGGGGAGGCTTGGCCTCCCTGAAGGAGTGATGAAGCTAACAACGTGGAATGTTAGGGGCTTAAACACCCCTAACAAATGACGCTGCATCAAGTGTCAAATAGAAATAATGCAGCCAAAGATCTTGCTCTTACAAGAAACCAAATTTCAGAAAAAAGAAGTCAAAGCTTTCATCAAGCAGTTGCAAAAATGGGAAGGAGTTTGGATAGAAGCAGAAGGGAGAGCTAGAGGAATGATGACCTTGTGGTGCCCCATGAAATTCAAGGTAACTATCAGTCAAGTAGAGGAGAACCTAATGCTATGTGAAGTAAAAGAACTAGCCTCAAACGATAAGTTCCTTTTATTTAACATATACGACCCAGTCAAGATAGAAGAAAAGATGAAGTTGTGGGACAAGATATCGAACATGATGCACCAAAGAAGAGAAGACTTAATCATCCTTGGAGGGGATTTCAACACCATCTTGGGAATGGAGGAAAAGAGCGGTGGAGTCAGGAGAGAAACGCCGGTAATAAGAGATTTCAGAAACTGTGGACAAGAATGAGCTAGTAGAGAATGATGCTACACATGGAGAATATTGGATGCCAATATAGTAGGCTTGAATTTATGCTATACTGGTTGGTGGGAAGCAGAAGGGAGTGGCCCTAAACCCCCAGCTAAGAAGACATGTGGTGGCACGATGAAAACGAAACTTGGTGGAAAGAGACGGAATTGGTTATGCCAATATAGCATAAAGGCTTGACCGATTTATGCTATCCTGAAACTGGTTGGAACAAAACTCTCTCTGGGAAGCAGAAGTCTACCCAAACACAGGATCATATCACTTTCCAGTGGCCCTAATTATAAAAAAGGATAAACCCCCAGCTAAGAAGACTTTTAAATTTGAAAGAATGTGGTGGCACGATGAAAATTTGCTGCCGCAGATGGAAACTTGGTGGAAAGAGAGGCAGGAATGTAAAGGCCCAAAGAGCTTCCTATTCATGTCAAAATTGGATCACATCAGGGGAAAATTGAGCAAATGGAATAAGGAGGTGTTTGGCAACATTTTCGAATATAAAAAGTTGATAGAAGATGATTTAGAAGTTCTGAATAAAGCAGTGATAAAGAAATGTATGACAGACGGGGAATATAAGAAAGAAAAAGAGCTAATGGGAAAATATGAAGAAGTGTTAATCAAAGAAGAAATTTTTTGGAAAGGAAAAGTGAGGGAAGCCTGGTTGAAAGAGAGGGATCAGAACACAAGCTTCTTTCACAACACAACGACGGCCAAGAGAATCAGGAATAGGGTAGATAAAGTTCGCCTCTCAAACGGGGAGCTCATAGAGGAGGAGATAAGGATTTAGGAGGCTTATGTGGAGTATTTTCAAAAGATGTACAACCCGAAGGAGGATAGTGAAGTTCGTTGCCTGGAAGACATAACAGGTTGTATTCCAAAGGTGGTAACAGAAGAAATGAATAAATCCCTAATTTCCCCTTTTACCAAGGAAGAGATAAGAAGGGTTGCTTTTGAACTCAACCTAGACAAATCCCCTGGACCAGACGGATTCCCAACATGTTTTTATCAGAAATGTTGGCACTTCATCGGAGAAGAAGTATGGGAGGTTGCGGAAGATTTTAGGAAGAAGCATAAAATGTTGAAGAAAATAAATATGAAAAACTTAGCACTAATAAAAAAGAAAGAGAATGCAGATTCACTGACAGACTTCAGACCAATAGCGCTATGCAACTCAATTTACAAGATAATCTCAAAAGCAATGGAAAATAGGCTGAAGAAAATTTTGAATACAATAATCTCTAAAGAACAAGCAGGCTTTACCTCTAGTAGAGAGATAATGGAAGGTATTATTGTAGCTAATGAGGCAATACATTCGATGCAACCCTCCAAAACAAGTGCGATGTTTATAAAGCTGGACATAAGCAAGGCTTATGATAGGGTCAAGTGGTGTTTCCTTTTAAAAGTAATGGAGGCATTTGGTTTTAGCAGGGAATGGCTGGATTGGATCTATGCTTGCATATCAACAGTCCACTACTCTGTTATTGTGAACAACTCCCGATGTGGTTTCTTTGGCGGGTCGTGAGGTTTACGCCAAGGAGATCCTATCTCTCCATTTTTGTTTGTTATCATGGCTGAAGCTCTCAGCCACCAAATCAGAAAACATAAAGTTGAAGGTAGATGGAAAGGATTGAATATTGCTGATGGAATGGAAGCCCTCTCGCACCAGCAATTCACTGATGACACATTGTTGTTTGGGGAAGCAAGCTTAGGGGAGGCTGGGATCATCAAAGAAATTGTGGAAAGGTATGAGTTCAAATTTGGTCAGAAAATTAACAAGGACAAATCTGCTATCATTTTCCTCAATGTCACTAACAGATTGCATAGATGAATTGCGGACGTTACATATTTGGGGGTCCCAATTTTCCAAGGACTAACAAAAGCTAAGCATTGGGAGAAGGTGTTGGACACATGCAGGAAAAAGGCCTCGAGTTGGAAAGAGAAATGGTTAACGCTCTATGGGCGGATAACAATGCTTAAAGCGGTTCTAATGGCGGTCCCAATCTATGCTATGTCATGCATGAGACTAACAAAGAAAGTGGAGCAAGATCTGAACAAGACAATGAAAAGCTTCTTATGGGAAGGTGCTAATGGGGAAAAAAAACTTTCGCTCATAAGTTGGGATATAGCAAGAGAAGATAAGGAAGCTGGGGTGCTGCATTGAAAGACTTGGAGTGGCAGAATCGTGCACTAGGAGCTAAACTGATCTGGCACATGTTTTCAAAGCCAGAGCCTTTATGGAGTAGGATTCTGAGGGGAAAATATCTTGACAATAATGAGCCTAATAGAATTCTAACCGTAGCCAACACACACAGAGGGTTGCACATCTGGAACTTTATGTGGGAATGTCGTTCAATTATAACAGATCACCTAACCTGGAAAATCAATGAGGGTAGGAAAGCCTCATTTTGGTGGGACTCTTGGGGAGGGAACCCCTCTCTTAGTAGCTTGGAAGAGTTAACAGTTTTCTTGGAAGTTGCAGAAAGACATAAGCATATAAAAGTGGGAGACTTGCTCTCACCTTCCTCATCTTCTAGGCATTTGTGGAACAAAGACCTAATCCTTAGGTGGTGACTAAGTGAGGAAGACTCATTTCGGTTAATGGAGGAGCTGAAGAAGAGGAAGATTGCACCAAACAGAAGGAAGGACAAGCTAAGTTGGTGTGCGAAAAAATCAGGGAATTACTCAGTTAAGTTGGGATATAAGGTAACTAAAATACAACAAGATAGTAAAGACTGGGCATCTGTCTTGTGTTGGAACAATGTGACCCTACCAAAGGCTGGTGCCTTTTCTTGGATTGCCATGCACAAATGCATAATGACAGGAGATAGATTGCATTTGGTAGGTTTATACGGCCCGCATAGATGCCCAATGTGTAAGGAAAATGAGGAAAGCGCAGACCATCTACTCCTGAACTGTGGAGCGGCCTCAGAAATCTGGAGTTGGCTTAGTGAGAAGCTCAGATGGATTGGTGTGAGGCCAGGAGACATAAGGAAGCATTTTTTGAGTTGGCTGATATGACACCAACATGACCTTTGGGGCGACATCTGGAAGGTAAGCCCCTCGATGGTACTTTTGCAAGTATGGCGTGAGAGAAACAAAAGGATATTCACCAAGAAATAAAGTAGCATAGAACAGATAAAAACAAGCATTGAAGCAGGGATCTCAGAACTACTAAATGTCAAAGCAAGGTCAAAGACAAAATCAAATTTCTCAGCTTGGGACGACTGGTTGATGCATCGTTGGACTAAGCTAAAAGTCCCCCCCAATTTTCAAAATAATGACATGATGACAAGCCAATCCAAAAGAACAAAAGTCAAATGGGTGAGACCATCAAAAGGAAGACTAAAATTAAACTTCGATGGGGCTTCGAAGGGGAATCCAAGTAAATCTGGCGCTAGCTGTGTATTTAGAAACCACAATGGAGACATAGTATGGGAAATCTCAAAGAAACTGGAGGAGGGAACAAATAATGAGGCTAAGTTTGCAACGCTCAACAAGGGACTAGCTCTAGCTAAGGAGAAAAAGTGGGTAAAGTTGGACATAGAAGGTGACTCATTGATCTATATCAATGCTTTGAAATCAAAAACAATAGTGAATTGGCGCCTCCAAAGCTGGTTGGACAGAGTCTTAGACAAATTGGAAGAAATCCCAGACTTCATAATTAGACACACATACTGGGAGGGCAATAAAACAATGGATAAACTGGCAAATCTAGCAATTAAAGGAAGCGAGGACATGATAAGCTCAGCCAATGTGACTGACTGGCAGGGCCTAAAAGAGGTGGCGGATAAGGACTGAATCAGGAAGTATTCCAAAAGGTACGCCAGCAAATATCACAGAGGATAAACATGTCTCTCACTGTGGTGAAATTCAAGACTCCCCACCAATTGAGTTGTCTAGTAGATGGTACAGCTGCCCTGATGTATTTGACTCCCCTCAAGAAGGGCAAGATTTTGTAATGTTTCTCCTTTTGAATGAATAGAAAGGGAGCTGCCCCCAAATGGTAGAAACTATTGCATAAAAAAATATTAAAAAAAATCCATATTTATTCATTTGCTCTAATCGAATTTGTTCTAATTGAGCTTTATATATATATATATATATATATACTCATAAAAATGTCCTCATAATTATTTTTATCCATTGTATATTTCATTTTGATCATTTGCATAATCATATCTTCATATTCACAAAACCATTAAATATTATAAGCATTTATTCATAATCATAACCCATTTACATAATCATTTAATC